>DWDT01000333.1:0-22218 GCA_018245595.1 Microceris scylla
ATCCCCGTTATTATCAAGACTATATATATAAAATATAGTTAGTATTTTCTAACATCCATTGTTTGCATTAAATACAGAAATAGTCTGATGGTGTCAAAAATAAATAATACGACCATGTCTAGTGAATCGTTAACAGACCAAAAAAAGAATTATTTTATTGTTACTATGGAAAAAGTCCATATAACTTGTTTTATTTTTCTCTATCTTCTGTATACCACAAACACAACCGAACTTACTATTGGAATTAAAACAAATAATACTCGTACAGTCATTTCTAGATCGCATGGCGAAACTACCCAGGAACCTGCTCAGCCGGCCTTTCTAGTGTAGCCCAGTCAGCTTCTTGAATACATAAGTAGGCGTTCAGCTTGCTCATTGGGATTGTATTCCTCAAATATATTCCCCTTTCTAAAGAATGCTGAGGTTTGTAATTGGAAAATACGAAATCGTAACCGCTTCATTACAAGTCAGCCTCCATATAGAATACCGTGTCTAGGAATTCCTTTGTATGATAACAAGAAGTAATTTGTTAATTTAATATTGTGGCTCCAAAAAACAGTGGCGAAAACCATTTTACTGTCTCTGTATGAGAGGAAGAGCCTGTAGTGGAATATTGAATTAGTCATCTTCAAAGCATTATCGTTTTTATAAAGGTTGTAATCATTAGATTATTATTATCAATTGATAATTTTATCAATTTCATAAAGCACCATTCATGTTTAATTTTAGACGAGACATGAACTTTAAGTCAGTGGGAGGTACGTAATTTCGTTAATTTAGAAGACATTCATGCAAAAATAGTACAACATTTTAAATATATTAAGCTAGTAAGTACTTGAAGCATATCTTATAAGAAAGATCTGGATCTTTGGCATTACAGTAAGATTTAGATATTGTGAGTATGTACTTATGTATACCTATGAGGGTATTCTAATTATATAACATGTTAATAACATATACCGCTTTTAGTATTAATTAGAAATTATACTGTGCGACGATCTCAATTAAATTCACTTAACTCCGAGAAACAGAAATAGCTACCCATTTTTTTTAAATATTGAATACACGTCACACATCATTGAATACACGTGCACACCAATGTCAATACACCAAAAATGTTAATGCAACTCACAAGTACTGTAGTAAGTAGTAAGTTATATCTATTTGATGCCAATAAGCGGCACCGACGTCGAACGCGACAAGATTCGCGTCTTCCAGTCACGTGTTACACTGAAAAATGTTACGGCCCCACTTTCTGCTTACGTATTGAATACGAAATTCCACTTCGAGTAGCCTATAAAGCTGGCAAAATATCAAGGAAAACAAATAAAGGTCTATCTTGTAATACACGCGAGGGACACCGTGATGTAATAACAAAAGAAGCAAAAGGCAAATATCACGTTTGGATATTTTTGTTGTTATAAGCTAAAGTGTGTTGTAATTAATGTGTGGATCCAGATGCTTTCATATTTGAATGGCTTAGAAATTTGTAAACGTCACGACTATATATACTTCTCCAATTATTTTTCATTTTTCACCCATGTCTCATCCGTATAGACGGATACAGATCTGTGTAAGTGAAAACTGGAAAATGCTATGGATGGACAGTAAAATATAAATTTTTCTAAACCCAGAGAATAAATTTTTCTAAACTATATAAATTTTTCTAAACCCAGAGAATAAATTTTTCTAAACCCAGTAATATATGGCTAAACGATTTATATTAAAAGTTCTAATGTATCTACTATCAAATACATTTTCTGTAGTTCGATCTTATACATATATTATTTCAAAGTTCCCAAAGTAAGCTTATTTACTGTTTCCTTTTAGTTACCTCGGTTTGCCTCGGCTCTACCATAGTAGGTACTTATTTCACAATTGTATTAATAAATTTAAGAGAATAAAATTATTAACAAACAAGTGAATCAAGGAATTGCAGTAATTTTTCTATCGCTATTCCTCTCTCAGACATATATTGTTCCAATTTGCTCTTCAGATTCTTGGAAAGGAACATACGATTGTGTATGTGCTCGTATATAGGTACATCTATAATTGTATCTTCAGAGAGAACCGATATTTGCTATACGCGGAGAAAAGGCATGTCCTTTTTGAAATTCACACCATTGAGCACAAATAAAACGTGCGTCAGTTGTAACGAAGTGTATGCAAATATACAAAAACGTATTTACGGATTGCAAAGGAGTCAACAGCGTTCGACCCCCAAAGGGTTTGAACGCAAGTAAGCCTCGCCATCTCGGAGAGCTAGTTTTCTCGAATAGAAATTGCTTTCCGAAAATCGATTCCACAATCCTTATCATATTCTTATACCGAACTCTGATTGTCGTCGCACATCATATAACAAACTAAGGTTTATATAAATTTGTTTAGTGTGATAATTGTTAAGTAGTACATACATAGATGAAGCAGACCACTTGATGTTAAATTGCCGTCAGATATTAATTTATTTTTCTTACATGCGACTAGGCGATATATGACCACTTGGTCCCAAATTTGGTCACTATAAATCAAATAATTTAATCCATTGCTTTGTTACTGTTAATACTTAACCAACAATAATTCAACAACAAAGAGGACAACAAAGTTTTGAACAACCAATATTTATTATTTTAGGCCACCCACGTTTTATAAATGGATATACGTGAACATATTTTGATGGATCAGTTCTATTTATGAACACAAACACTATTCATATCGGGACTGAATCATGATCATGTCTACCCTACGCCTCCACTGAATTGAAATTATACTCGAGTAGCGTAACAAAGCGAACTGACAATTATTACCAGCCCGAGGTAGATAAACTAAATTCATGGATTTGTTGCGAATTTATCTGGACGTAAAGATAAGACGAATTCGTGAGTCTCGAGTGCGCCTTAGGCCGCGATTGGATTAGTCGTTTGTGTCTTGTCTTTGTATGTTTAACCGACACTGAAACAATGTACAGCATTGATAATAATTGGAAATGCTTTAAGGCTAAATACCACATTAAGTCTTACTGCTTGACACTCGTTATCGATAATGTTTGATACATCTACCACCTTAATCTGATGTGAACGATAATTCACCAGTTAACATTCGATACAGCATGTACTACGTCCACTGATATTTAAAAATTTGGTAATAGTAGCTTTGCCTGATCCCCCCCTCCTTCCCACTTACAATAATTGACCACGCCCACTGTTCCCTCCCTTGACTAATTTCATCATTTGCTATACGAAATTTGATTCACTTGAAAATAATTGCAATCGAAAAATATAAAATAAATTGATATTTTATTCTAAGATACATACATACATCGTATCTGCGTTATCATACATCTATATATCACTACCAAGTACGCACATTTTGTAGGCAAACTGTCGCCATCTGTATTCATATCGGGAGAGAGAATCGTGATCCCCGCGATAGTACGCTTCCAATAAACTGAAATTACCTACACTCGAGTCGTGCTCAGTGCGACAGTTGTCACCGAAACTAGTTAAATCCGGTGAACCCATGTTTTGTGCGCGGATTGAAGTTAACATTATTTAAATAGCGCTGAGAGTTAACTAAACGAATCCGAGTTCCTTCTGCAAGTTGAAACTGTTTAACTTATGACTGCTGCAACCTCATGTAATTCAAATACGATGTCAAAGTGGTAATTGCCCTGCTATTAAGGAGTTTTATTAAAACAACTATGCTCCTGACAGTTTGGAAAATTAAAAACGATAAAAAGGGTCATAAGAATATTTGTATTTTCGTACCCAATGCTGTAACTCCAATGAACAAAGTAGAATTAAACATAATGCCACTAGTAGATGTACATATAACATATAAGAATTTCTAAGGTGTGAATTTCTTTTCATTTTCTTAACTTCTTAATTGCTATGTCATGAGATATAAATAGATCATGGAGTATCATAAATTATTCATAAATACATTTAAATATTAAGATAAATCGTTAAGTTAATTAATCTATTTAAAAATCTAAAAATATAACTGATTAAAAAAAATCGCCTATGATTTCAAGGCAAATTTTAATAAAGTTGTACTGCTTAGCCGTGGTTAATGATTGGACGGTAGCAATGGTTCTACGGTCTTGTCCAACTTCTGACATGTACTAGTATCGGTATTGGTTGCACGAAACACAGGTAGAAGAGTATTAGGGGCAACGATGGAACATTTTTAATAAAAACTTCAGATCGGCTTCGGCTCGCTAATCTGGCTGCTTACAAGATGTTGTTCCCAAGTTTTGCTAAATAAGAAACCGGTAAGTTACACATCCCTACATTTACACAGCTCGGAAACGATGGACTTGATGAAGTTACCTGTCTACTTCCAATTAATCGAACTTAAACGAGTTTGCCCAAGTTTTTACTATGTTTAACGAAGATTACGTCAGTTAATGAAGTCGCCCATTAATTGAAATGTCACGAAGCGGGGACTTGGATCCTTCAGCGAGAATTAGGATTAAGAAATTATTTAAACAATAGTTAGCAATTAAGTGAAATTGATGTTTACTAGCTCGATCATCTGTTTCAGATGGTTAACTTTGAATTATTATTTCAGATTGAAGTGTGATTAGTGCCAGACGTTTACCTGAAATATTTTTAAATTTATGAAATATTTACCTTTCAAACTTGTTTAATTTGCATTGATATTGATCGATATTGCATTTAATGTGTAATTTCTATATAAACGTTGAGGAATTTTCGTAGCTATGGCCCGATAACAGATTGTAGACGATCAGTAATGTTGAGTAACGCCGGATGCGGTCGACGTTAGAATGGGTGACCGTTTGTGGCAAATTTAAGGGGGTAAAATTCTTTGGGCTATGTAGAACAACGATATATAAAAGGCTGCGTGTTGGATCACTCTCATTAGGGGAAGGCTCTCTTCCGCGGCAAACTGAGAGTGCTTTGGTGGACAAGTATAGTAATGTAACCTGGTATTGGTCGTTACATAGCATTGTCCAAACTACATCAGGGGGCTTGAGCATAATCTAAGAATATTCGAGAAATAAGTTGGTTAGTAATCCGCATCCCCATTATTTTGTGAGGAGAACCCAGAAGAGAAATGCTAAGTAACTGCAGCTTTAGCTCTAAACGTACCTAGAGTAAGAGAAAACACGAAACTCGCGAGAGGAAAAATCACACACTTGCAACGAATGAGTTCAGGAGACCTGTTCTGTTTAACTCGCCCTTTACTCTATTCCGTATTCATCAAAGTTCCGCTGTGTTGTCTAAATTTGTTCGCAACTCGAGCGTCCGGCGGAGTCAACAAAAAAGTTACTGAAATGTCCTCACTCAAATACCGCTGAGAATTTTCTCTGTCAGATTACCACGCGGAAATTTTTAATCTCGAATTCAATAAAGATTATATTTTTTTGAATATTCAGTGACTGCTGCTCAACGACGATTTCACTGAGAACCGTGATTAATCTGAAAACAGGGAAAGGGGAAACTGAGTTTTTACGCGATAATATCGTTATTAGGTATGTGATACAACTTCGGAGCGTTTTAATTAAGTTTCAGGCAATTTTAAAGGGTCGTTTAGCGTTCTGACTGGTTCACGGTTGGCAGGCTCGCTGCAAACAATGAGGGTTGCTAGGGCCGTCACTTTTAATTGAAAAGTTCTGTTGCAGGATCTAATTTTATAATAACTTCTTCAACAATAAAGTTATTGATGTCGACCCTCCAATTTATTTGTATATCTGTCGCTAAAAATATTTCTAAGTTTACATTAAGTTTCTTCGAATTCACTATTCAGAAACAAAACACGATCGTTATTTTACGTTACAATAAATAACCTTTGAGCTTCCAATTTTGTATTGCCTAATATATTAATAACATGTGGTAATCAATCATAATAAGAGTGGTAACGTTATTTCAACAACACTATTTTGGCCGATTGTTACGACAAAGAAATCAATTCCACAACCCCAAGGAAGGTCATCGCTGAACGGGGCCGGCGTTAAATTTCAATTGACATGTTTATTGGGGTCCGTCGTGATGTGACGTGGACAAACTGTAAATACGGTTCCGAATAAAGGTGGTTTTAAAAATATATGCAAAATAGTAACAAAACATCACGACTGTACTTCCCCGAAGAGGGTAGGCAAAAGAGTATGGTACAGTATACCATGGTACTATCATGATATTACCATGGTATAAGGAGTGAGCATACTGTAAGCAAAAACGTAATTCAAATACATTCCATAAAATGTTTGTGTTAAAAAATAGTAATTTAATTGCAATAGGAACACATGTGCCATTAAGGTATTATGACAAATATTTACCGTCATCATCATTATCGACAGCTTGTCTCAGTCCAATACTAGACATACTCGTAAGCCTTCCATGACGCAATACATGACAACTCAAAGTATACAACAAACAAAAATCTTATGTTATAACATAAATCAACACTTCATCGTCAGCCTACTCCCGTTCACTACTGGTCATAGGCCTCTCCAATAGCACGCCACTGGGCTCGATCTTAAACTCTTCGAATCCAACCGCTGCCAACCAGTTTGCATATATGTATCGTCACTCCATCTAACTGGATAGCGTCCTACGTCCTATACGTCTTAATTACATATAATTTCTTTTTATTATTAATTTTTTTTATTAAATGTGACAACCCTAAGTGAGAGGTGACGTCGCCACTCGGGGTGGCGGTAAATTACAATTATCATGTTTACTGCGCTGCGACGCTGCCACGTGAAATAGCCGCTGTCAAATCGCCCTCGATTCTTTCAAGCGGTCACATTCATTGGCGATTCTGTTTCCGGTATTGGTGCTCCTTTTACCTTGGTGACTTACTGATGTAGAGGGAATGAAATTAGTGATTTCAAGAGCCATTACTTTAATTCGGCTACTTATACGTGTAACATTATGCGTTACTTGTAAATAATAGTAAAACAACTAAAAATATTTTCGATCACTAGTATTGTCTTGATTAACTAAATTAAAAAAATATAAATCAGCCATGATTATGACTATGCCCTTAACTCTCTCACTTTAAGAGGAGACTCATGTCTGTCTGCATGTAGATTGTGTGCCCACGACATACACATGTCCTGTGGACCGGGACAGTACCTGACCCAAGGAGTCGAACCTAGGACGTCTCGATTGGTAATCCCGTTCCCAACTTCTCGACCAACGAGACAGAAACAATAAACCCTCTTTAAATCAAAACAAACCCCTTGACGTAAGTTAGTACATTACGAGTACATATGTACGTATTTTACATAACTGTGTAATCCCTATTTATGTTTTCCTAATTATTTACCATGTAATTGTTGCGAGGAATGTTTATTTAGGTTATAATGAGCCTAATTAAATAAACAAGTTATGTACGCCAACCGCAAAACCTAAATACGTTGAAATTTTTAATAGAAATAATTATGGCTCCTCTCTGAAGTTGACTCGTGTTTTAAAAGTTCATTAATTAAAGGAGTTTAGGATATTTTGTTTTGTTCAAATCGTGTCAGTTGCTTACAGAGCTTCAATATTTTATGTAACAGTATAATCATGCTTGGGAGTTTTAAGTTCACCGACTTTTACAAATGATACTAGTCTTGAACACGAAACAGAAATTCGAACTAATACCATGTACCCAATTGAAAACTGAAAAACATTGTACTAATGTCCATACGACATTAGAAGGAATGTACATATACAAACTTACACACATGCATGTATATGTAAATATACGTAAGCAATTTTCCTGGTAAATAATTCCTTTTTTATGTGAATGAAACAAACGTACCCACATATGAGTATATTCCTAATTTATTCATCGTATGGGATACTTTCATTTCAATATTATTCAAATCCAATAGAATTTTAATTGTAAAATAAATCAGTTGAGAGTTTTAGCGCTCTTGGAAAAAGTTTTAATATTCTTGCTTTGTTCATGTTGTAAATATGGTTACAATTTACGTAGAAAGTATTATAGTTGTAACATATTCAAGTCATATTATTTTCTCATAGGTAGAAAATGTGTTTTGCTTAAGTACTCGCATACTCGTATGTAGCATTAATTTCTTGTGATTTTCAATGCTTCGGAAAAAGTACTTTCCAAGCGGACTGGGCCCCGCGCTGGCTACAGTACCACTAACAAATTGCACTATATTTCACGGTCCTTCTGACCGATGTTTTGCCCGTAATAAACAAAATCCTTACCCTTTTTCCTCCACATTTCATTGCCCGAGTTATCGTTTGGGCGGTTACCTACCTGTTTATATTACGTCTGGGCTCTGCCTTAGAAAGCTTAAGTCTGAATTATGTATTATCACTCATGTTTCTGTTTATCTTTATTTCGTGTACCGAAAAGTAATGTCTGAAGATATTTCTGTTACTGTCAGTCAGTGTCGATGTCAGTAGACATTTCGCTCATGGGAATTGGTTGACTCTGGCTGTTTTCCGCAGGATTTATCGATCGTCACCTCTCGGCTCCATCACTGTCTGTAATCCATTCAAATATCTACCGAGTCCAGCGTCGCTCTACTTGACAGATCGTTATGATCAGCAGCCACGTCAGGATTTCAAACGCTTCCAATACGGATTGCGCTCTGCTTGTTACTGGATTGATTTATTCACTTTCAATACGTAACTGTAACAGCACTCAATTTGTCTTAGACTCATTGTGAAATTCAATATCCTTCAACTATGCCGAGAAAGCAATGAAAAACCGCCTCATTATTTCTAGCAAGCGATTTTTCTTATAATATCGTTGTTCACTGTGGAGCAACTCGACCAAGGAATATTTCGCTTTTGAGTCGTTAGAAACAATACCTAGATACAGTGTTTTGTAACTTTTGAAACAATGTTAGTATACTTTTGACTAACGCAAAAACACAAAACTTATTAAGTTAGAATATTAAGTATTTACGGTGTCTTATTCTGAAAATAATCTGGTCCAAATTAATTATTGGACTAATTTTAAATTGTACCTTGCGTGCTTAACGATATACGAGAACTTTTTGGAAATAAATATTTTTGGAAATATATATTATATACATTCCTTTTATTTAACGTTCTCTTTTTATTTTATTTTTTTTTCTTTCCTTTTTTGCACCTACCTTTTTTATTTATCGTTTTACTATTCGCTAAAGATTGACTGGTGGAGAATACCACTAGGCATTAAGTTCGCCCTTTGTTATGCCTTTTTTGGTGTACAATAAAATAAAGAGTACATAAATAAATAAATAAACGTGTAAAATTTAAAAATATCGAATGTCATTGTTGGGTTATCGAGACAGTCTGTTAAGCGAGTTTCAGTGCTAAGTAGACGGTATTGATGATCATCGTTAGACTGGAGACACAAAAAAGTTCTATCTACCGTCGTAGGCACTGACATATACTGAAGTAGCGTGGCAAGCTCGAGCGTCTCTTGAGAGACTTTTGTCCGGCATCAGGTTGTAGTGGTTAAAGTTAAACTAAATTGAGGTATTTCAAGCTTGATAGAACGCAACTTTGTACGTTTAAAATTAATGTCAAAACTCATATCTTTTATAGCAATAAAGTGCGATTGTAATGAACTAGAGTGAATACAATAGTTGATACAATTATTTCTGAAGCAAAAACAGTTTTTTTGTTAAAAAAAATATATATGTATGTGCTTTTAGTAGAATTAAACAATTATATTTTTAAAAATCGGTTCTCCGTTCAATCTCTCATGTTATTATAATGTATTCGATTATAACACTCGATGTAACGACAATAATCGAATTTCTGTATCGTAGTTTGTTGAATGAAATAATCTTTTCACGTTAGTGTTGAATGTGACCTCATATTTGAAATATAGCATGAAAACCGCATTTAGCGATTATAAAAATCAATTATAGTGTAAGAACGAAATTTTAAAAGGAAAATCCAAAGAATGAGGCCCGGGGTCATATAAACTAAATTCATAACGGTCCACCGCGGTCCGGCTTGCGCGCTCGTCATTACCGCATACTTGTGAAACGTGAAATGAAATTCATTCTCAGACGTTCCCTAGGTCCCAATAAAGCCCTTTGACGTTGCCAACGCGCAAACAACTAATATAGCTATTGCTATAATACATTTAATGATAAAATCTGCCACATTTACCATAAACAATGGCTCGATGGTTCTTCTGTTTTTTTTTTAATCTTTTGTTCTAAGATTGGAACTGGTGTTAATTACTATAACATACGAGTACATACATGCGTGTAATCCCACCTATATTTACTAAATAGATAAGCCACGCGCCTGTATAGATCGATGGATTTAGAAGAAGAGCGTCAGGACTGTAAGGAAGACTGTGTGGAAGAAAACACAGACTTTCAAATATCTCTCTTAATTGAGATTCTATGTTTTCTTCCTACACATTAAGGGACATGGAATAATTATTTAATAATCAAATCCTGTAATATAAATAAATGTACTGTTTTAATATACTTCAGGAGAAATTAATCGTTTGGTTTCGTATAATGGTGTCTATTCTAAAAGGGCGATTCAGGTTTATACCTGTAACAATCATCAAGCTAAAAGATTTATATTTTAATAAATATCTAAGGAATTAGAGGTGGGTGGCGGCTACCCTATTCCCTATCTCACCGCTATCGCCCGGCTCGGCTATAACGATGTTTTACGCGAAAAGTTGATTTCTGATGGAACTCGCGGCTATCATATTTATTAAATTTCCGTAAAAGCATTTGTCGGAATTTCCTTATGATATTTCTAGCGCCTTCCTCATCCAATATTCAGAGTTTTTTCCTTTGTATCAGAAAAGAATTGTTTTGTTTCCAAGGTTTCAATGATGGACAGAGATATTTACGATTGATTATTCTTAGGAGTTGTACTCTCTTGATGTGACGTTTGGTTAAATAAATATATTATTGTGAGAATTATTCGGTAAAAGTTTAGTACAGTACGAGTAGTCATTTTGATATGGTGTGATGGTTGTATTTCTTAGATATTTCTGAATAAATTATCAATATGCATTGTCATACAAACTAAAGGTGCCTGCGAAATTTCGTAGTAAAATCTACATGTATCATACATGTGTAATGTAATGTAGATGTAGATCATACATGTGTAATGTAAATTAAGATTTGATGTTTATTACGATGAAAGTGATAATAAGTTAACCAGAATATCTAATGGAAGTTTACATTCATTACATAGTTTATTATCATAACATCAGAGCATAATATGCAATAACTAATATGCTATACAATGTAAAAGGTAAACAACCCAGCATTGCTCCGCAGAATGTGGGTCCCTCGTAGCACTGATTTTCAGTTATATTTTTCAATTTCACATATCTGTACATATATGTATCTACTCGTGAACACTTCTATGGTTGCTCTGTTGGACACTTGGCTTTTGACTCGACTTTGGCTTTGGCTTTCATCTCAGTATCTATGTACGTCGCTCATGCACCTACTTTCTTTACGATGCTATCCTTTGCCATTATGGTAAGTAACATTTAACCATAAAATGCATGATGAGATGCACTTCAGGATTTTGAACCCAATACTTACTGAGTTCTAAACCATTTGACTATCACCGTGTATTTACAAAGTTGTGTTATAAATGGATATTTAAGTAGATTTAATAATGAACTTACAATCACAAGGCTAACGAATCACTAGTACACATACCTAATTCACATGTCAAATTAGCCAAGGGTTTGCGTGAATAACTTTAAACAGGTTAATATGTTCATTAGTTCGTTTTGGGGCCTGGTACCATTGTCGGTCGCAAACGGTCTATGAAGTTAGGCAACGGGGGTTGGTTCCGGCCGTTGGACAGGTCACCGCTAGTGAGAAATGTCAGGTGTTTCCGTATTTCAGACAGCACGTTAAATATGTTAGTCAGAACTAATGAGTCTTGTTCACCCATGTTGAAAGCTATCAATTTGGTTTCAAATCCTTCGATTGTCATATTCAGTGTTCAATTCCAAATTCAAACGGTCATTCAACTTTTAATATTAGATCAATATAGTCAAAAAGGTATAGGGTCTGCCTAGAAGAATGAAATTAGTTGATTGGAATGTATTTATATGCATTCTGGTGGCTTAGGGGTATTAGTTCGGGTAACTGAGCTTTATGAACATAGACACTTTATAAAAAATATTCAAGCGTCGACCTTGGTTGATCTGGATACGTCCTACGCGAAATATAACATTTAACGTACTAACATATCAATAGTAAAATGGCTTATTTTTGTAAATAAGAACTAAAGTAACATTTATACCTATAATCGTATGAGCATTCATTTTTTGAGGATATAACTTAGCTTGACCGCGACTGATAAAATATCTCCAATAGTAATGTTAATAACATTCCTAAAGCCATTATTTCGTTCACTCATTCATAATTCACTATTGTTATTATTTATTTATTCAAATGTTATATATATTTCTTTAAGCGAGCGTCGTATATCGTCTGACGGGTCGCAGTGGAGCCAATCGGTTTTAAATACAAGTTTAACGTTCAATTTGTAAAAGTCGTTGAAGCGTAAATATCCTCTGATATAAGGACCTTGCCTCGCTCAGTTATTAAAGGGGGTAAAATATTCAGAAGCAATTTAATCCTTTGGGAACTTTTAATAGAAATATCCGTATACGGTATTCGTTAACATCGATGTGAATTATAATACTTAAATAAGTTGACTTTTTGTTGAAAATTACCAGAAATTTAGGTATATTTAGTAATAATTTTTATTGCTTAATGTTCATACGTGACGACTTAAATACGACATTTATTAGACAGTGTTTGATGGTTTTTCGTTAAAAAATATGTCTTTATCTTACTGTGTATAATAAAAAAAAAACTTTATTGTTTGCGCTTTACGATACAACTAAATGAGAAAATGTATGCAACATCAAGAGGAAAATTGTTCTGCTTAAGTCAATGTATGGATGGCAATTTGCCATTGACCACAGGTAAATCTATGTTTATACGCGACCATAGTTAACCTAAAGTCCTGTATACCTGATCTAGGGTAGAGGCGACCACAGTGCCGTCCTAAGTTCGGCGATTCTGCGTTTGAGTTTGCTGAACGACTGCGGACTGGCATTTTGGCAACGATTCATAAAACCTTTCACATTTGTGTTAAACCTCCATCATCGTTCCTTATGTATGTTATTTTTAAGTTAATTGGTTTTTTCATCTTATATGACCTGTTAAGGCTATGTACATGATTTTTTTTGTATATCTTTGCATATTTATTCTTTGTTGTACACCAGTATACTGCCTTACGAAAGAACGAATCTATTTCTCAATGGTTTTTCTTCACCAGTCAACTCTTAGAGAACAGGAGAAATGTATAATAAGTAGATGTTATAATAAGCATGTAGCTTCAAAGTAAAGTACGCGGTGCTTGTATTAATAAGGACATATTTACTCCTACAAATTGCATTTACCTTTCACCAACACCAGCGTGGTGCAAAGAACTTTTCAAAGGCAGCCATGTTTAACCCATATTATGAAATAAGAATAGTTTAGACGCGAAACTTTTAAACCGCGCCGTTGCCATTATACCATTGAGATGTTCTGAGTTGGAAGCACTTACAGTAGAACAAGTTTTCCCTCGTTCTATAGACGCTAACGCCTATAGGTGTACTCGTATACTCTATTCACGTCTATCAAAGTAAATGTGTATTCGATTTTAAACCTTATTAAAAACGCCCAAAGGTTCTCATCACCTTACCTGCCTGAAGCAATAATTTATTTCCAACATTTACCTTTGATCGTCTGTAAAAAGAAACCATGGATCTTTAATTGATTCTTATTTTTCAATCTATTGGCGTTCAGACACTTTAGTAGGACATTTGCGATCTTAATTGCGGCCATAAAGATAAATTGCAAGAATTTTTTCATCGCTAAGTTATAGTAGGTAAACTTGAAAAAAAAACAAACGGAAATTGATAAAAGTACGTCATATAAAAAGAAATTATGTCACGAAAAGAGAATGTAATAACTTCTTTATAAGGATGCAATATAAATATACTGTGAAACTTAATTTCGTGTAGATAATAACCGTAGGCGGCCAAGTTCCCTTGTCTTTATTAGGATTTCTCAGAGCAGCTAAATTAAATGGCTAGTTTGTATAATATATGTTTTTACTCCCGGTAATTCACCCCTTTTACCCTTCTAACTTGGAATTTCGAATATTCCGTCTTGCGAATGCCGACTTTGTAAAGAGTAAAATTTTCCTTATTTGACAGTCCGAAAATGTTGGGAAATTATCAAAATACGAAATAGCTTCAAAATAACTAAAATGCCGTTCTCATTTTCTTATTTAATTTACTCTACATAATATTACACCTCTTTACGTCTTTACATCTTGGACCATCCCTATTTTATTGTTCCAAAAATGGGTTTCGTCATATAGTAAGAAGTATAGTTTCACGTCAGAGTTTACCAAGCTACGCAAGGTTTACTGGCAGGCATCGCACGAGTTATCATTCATTATGGAAAATTCTAGGGTATGTAAGTTTCTTCATACCGTTTGGCTTCAGTGCTACAACAAGTTTAATGTAGACTTGCAAATCTTAAGCAAAACAGATATTTTGTTTGGTGTCAATCACTAGTTAATTGTTACTACCAAGGTCGAAACAAACTAAAGTTATGTTAAGATGTTGGCTTAGAGCAGATGTGGTATGACCGTTATGCCACTCCAGTCTCACTTTGGTCAGAAGTTCCATCAGGTAAGGACAACAATAGCTAGAGAATAACAGATCTTATAAAAGAACATTCATTAATGAAATTTCTTTTCTCAGCCCCTTTCGCTTTATTACTCATTTTAAGAACAGTAGTGGAAGAACGGTGGGTATAAAAAGCGACGTAACAAAACAATAGAAAATATCAAAGGGAATTTTTAAGCAGGGACTCAAATGATCTGTCGCTATGGCGGAGCAAAAAGTTAATACTTAAAAGGGGTAGCGAGCAAACAATCGCATTTCTAAGTACTTTCTTTGTAGGTGGATGGGTTGGTGAGGGATTCTAACAATAAAAATTCCGTAAAGTTGGCGGAATGCTGCCATATTTTACTGTTAAATTATTTATATTTACAGTTCGTAGGCGCGTAGGACATAAAATGTACTGCGAGACTCGTACAGCGTCTTCTATTGTATTATTTACGATGAACATCAAACGAGACTCGGTTTGATTGTTTTGTAAATCAACGTCCATTTGACGCCTTCTCTGATACATTGATTATGATGCCGGGTCCTTGCACGGCCAGTTGTCATTTCGAAGCTTGTCGATAAATGGATCAGAATGATAAATTTACATGTCTGTTTTATTCTGGATGCTTACGAGTACATTTGTGTCGTTTTGTTTATAATAACGTTGAGTGTATAGTGTTGTTTCTTACATCTTAAGTGATTTGTGTTGTACTCGTAGATATCTGTAAATATAATAATATATAACTCAATTTTTTTTGCGTTTCATTTTATAACTATTAAATTGAAAAGATACAGCCAGAAATGTCTAGAGTTTATGCTAAGGTTACTTGAAACGGTTGCAATATCAAAATATGTATATTTTCTACAATTAACATTTATAGCTAGAGTATCCATAAATAGTTTAATGAAAACCTATCATGAGAGGTGTAATCGAAAAGGGTACGTATCTTTTTATTCAGAGTTCCAAGCAGTTATTATTTTAACGTGAATACGGGAGCTGAAGCGTGAACCTGATTAGCACGGCGTCGTACGCCAAGAAAAGCCCGCGTAACGACCTGTAAATTTAATCAAATACTTCATTCAGCGTGAATAATTCCAATGTTTATATCCCACAAGGCAGTAAAGGGTTGTGTTGCGACATTAAACACTAAGAAAACGTTCTAGATCGTACTCAAACCGTGTTATATTAATCTAGTAAGGGAGCCGATTTTAGACGTATTTAACTCTCCTATTAAGGAAAGTGTTGTGCAGAATAATAATAATGTTTATTTTCGCTGTCAGGCGAGATGCCATCTGAAGTTGTGAGGAGATTGAGAAGATTTTCAATTTTTCCGAAGTCAATACCTACGACAAGCACAAATATACTCACAAGAATAATAAAATAGTTTCTGAATGTAGTTCAGTAAATATATATAAATAGAACTCTATGTAGAATGTCAAAAATCTTCATTTATTCAGGAGTAATTCCATTATCTGTATAGTAATTTCAAAAGAGTTAAAAATAATTATTTAAACGTAGTCGTCCTCCTGAACGGCGTTTATTATTGAAAAAATAAAGCAGTGTGATTGACTGAAAATTTTTGAAACCCGTCACTTCCACGAAAAGAACGTTAAAAAAGCAATTTATAATTTTTGAAAATGGAATACTTACATTCTATGCAATCGTTTTTTTTTTTACAAATAGCCGTTGATTTATTGTTGTGTTTGTGTTACGACTGATTTCAATGGTAGCAATTCCCCCTCTGTCGCGTTTTATGACTCTTACTAAGGTTTATACTAAGATGTATGTTGATAGTGGTTTTAATTAGCATTCCACGCGATTCCATAAATATGACGGTGAGCAATATTTAGCAGTCGTATCGTGACGGAAGATCAAAACTGTACCGTTATAAGCCTGAAGAAAAATCGATCGTCAACACGTGGGTCTTTCCTCTTGGGCCTTTTGACGACGACACTAAGGAAAAACGTACGATTTATACAGCCCACATCCCGCCCGAAATAGAACTTTACTGTTTTTATTCCGGAAAAAAATAAGAATACACTTTCACGTACTTGTATAAGTGTCTTAAACAACGATAATTGAATTCCCAGAAACAATTATCTTTACCCAAAGATACCTTTGGAACTATGTACAATACTATTAGTTGACTTTCCTCTTGATTTGAAATTTCGCAAAACTGTCACCACCATCGAGGATTATTAAAAAAAACTGTAATAAGTGTTTAATGTCACCTAAGCATATCAATATTACGTAGTAATAATAATAACATCGGATTCGTACTTCTTATGTTATTGACTTAGCTCTTGACTAAACAAGGAAGCAGAACAAACAGAATTAAAAATTTTCATTTCTATAAAAGAAAACCAAATAACCACTTGCAAGACTTAATGTCCACTATCTATTGTGTAGGATATTTTTACCGGTTAATTATGAATAAGAATTTTGTTTTAATTTTTATTCTATTTTATGGAGGAAACGCTTTTTGTGGAAGTTTCTTTTGTAATTAACCATCAAGGAACACGCACAGTTCCAACTTGTTCAAGGTAAGCGAATATTGTGGACTTACGGCTAATTTTAGAAAATAAGCCGCTTATGAGGTATTTTCTATTGATGCCCTTCACCATTGAGAATAACCGTTGTCGGTTGTTATCGTAGCAGGTGAATAAAAAATGTATAATAACGGAAAATATAATAAATAATATCAGTTTGATTTGAATCGAGCTCTTAGCTTTAAGCTAACGGTTGATTTATAGTGTTAAGGGTTTGAGTGTTATAAATAAAGGCAGATTATTTGTAGATGTTATTTGCTTACCTACCCCTAAAGTGTCAAGACTTGGTGTGTTATATGGTATCAAAATTCAAAATATATCTTTTCTAGGCTCTATTTGGCAGCAATATAAGCAAGATGTCCACCGTTGTCCTAATTTCTGCTGCTGACCCGCAACGTTTGCATCTGTATGTATAGGCTTGCAAGACCCAGTTACACACGCTAAGATAACATATATAACAGGGTTTCAGTGCAGACATCTATGTCGGGTTTCTGCAAGGACTGTAATACTCGTACATATGTGTTTAGGTACAGATTTGTATGGAATGCGCCAACCGTTTGAGATCATGAAGCATGTACCATACATACCTGTTTGCTATGTAACAAAACATTTTCAGAGAAATTAATGTTTAAGGCGCGATTATCATCATTAGCATCAACCTTTTTATCGTTCCACTACTGGACATCGGTCTCGTCTCAGAGTGATAAGAGAAAACAAAAAATATTATTATAGCCAGGTTTAAAAAACTTTAAATTCGAATAGTTTAATTCGATTCAAGGTAATTAGATATCTATAATACTTATTTAATCTATAATAACTTCAGTAATTAGATATCTGCAAAACAGTCATTAAAAATAAAGTTTGATTTAAACGCAGGCAATAATATTAACAGTATAATAACTTATTTTATCAGAATATTAATCGTATTTAGACTTAGTAGTAGTATTTAGACGTCAAAAGATACGATTATTCAGTATAATTGTACCTACTGAAAGCTAAATATTTTTCAAAATAAGATGACGTCCAAACATATCAGTACTGTTACTCATAATAAAACGACATACATATGTATATGTATACTTAGTAAGAGTTAATGTCAGAAAAACTTTACTCATTGTGATAAAAATTTGCAGACTTAAACCTTGAAAAACGACGTAAGCTTCAATGTTGTTTATCCGAGTAAGTAGTCAATAATTATTATCGTCAAAATATACATATTAAATTAGTATTGTTCATATAGAAAATTAGTATTGTTTATATATCATACAATACTTACTTTAATAATCTTACATTTGGTTGAATCAATGGCATCTAAAAAGTATATTATCAATAATAATTAATAGAAGGGTTTATCATTATTGTGATCGACCTGATCTGCTCCCGGTAAGGGGCGGGTCAAGGCCACGGTCTAATACAAAATTTAATTAGCTGATATTATTAATAAATAAACGGCAAGCAAAAAAGACAGAAGCAAAAAGGCAGCTTCTGTTAATGTGACAAAATACAAATTGCGGCAAAAGGAGTCATGCGATCTCGCGTGTTACATTTACAGGTCGTACTTTTACACGCGGGCGGCGCACTCGATGTTTACAGTGACAATGTTTGTTACTTACCTTACACAGCGATCTCTTTCATTTACACTGTTGTCATAAAATACATTGTAGTGTCATAAGCTTTTTATGTCATTCGTGTTAAGGAGTATATAGTGATACGTACTGTAATACTACTTAAGACTTTATTTTACATTATCGTCGGCCGAGAGCACGACGAGCGACGAGAGCACATGTGTTTTAGTAATATGCTATCATCATCGTCATCATCATCCCAGTCCACTGCTGGACATAGGCCTCCCCTATTTATAATATAAAGCCAAATTTACAATATAAAATATTTTTAGTTATTGTGTTTTTATAGCTGCAGATGGCCAGCCACGTAAAAAAATTGGTCGTCAAAACCCATAGACGCTTAAACGCGATATTAAAATTTATTTAAAATGTTCCTAAATTCCTTTATGTATACACTGATACCTTCAATAAAACTAACTTTGTCACACCTTGGCAACAGAAGCATAATAAACAGTTGATTAATAGTAAAATTAAGAGTGATGGCATCAAAGTCGAATTTAGGACACAAAACTTGTGCGAGTAACAATCTCATTTCATTATGCAATACGTGTCTAATAATCTTATTAACTTAAGCTTAAGAATGTTGAAATTTCATAAACTTTATAAAATCTGTGTCAAACACAAATACAAGGGTCACAGACACCACAAATTGCTATTGAGAGCAACAAAGACAATTCCAAGTTACGCAAACACTTTGCCCAATGAGGCCATTAACCGCCACACTATTCATTATTTATCGTTGAGACTGCGGTGTTTCCTGTTCGTGTGTCCAAAAACTTCGACATCCTTAGGGACGTTACGTCCTCTATGTAGTTTGCTATACTTTGATTCTTCTTTGATATTACTCAATATCAAAGAAGAATCGCAGAGAAGAAGAATAGCAGTGTACTCACACTGTAATACAACATAATGGGTTATTATTTAACTGAAGAGAGAAGTAGACGAGCGGGCAGTGACCATTGCCGCTTATGGACTTTTGGTACCGACTTCGAAAAGGGCTGTAGAAATAGGACTGATAGTATCAGTTATTCAAGTTAATATAAATGTTTAATAAAATCATTATTTAGTGTTAATGAATGTTTAAGCTGTTCATCTTGATTGAAGTAATTTTTGAAGCCCCAATGCTTTAAATAAAGCTTATTGTTGTTGGATCATTTTTTCGATAGCAAAGTGATTTAACAGCTAGATTAATTTTATCTTCAAAATGTGTTACTTCACACTAATGAAAACCTCACTCGTTAAAACCAATGCAGTCATAGAGGTCAGTATGGGATATTGATTATATGATATTGGTCATTAGTAGGTAATGTTAATCTTTCGTCAGGTCTCTTACGGGGTAGGCAGGAAGCACTGAATGTCGAATATCTGTATATATACAGACCTAACCTCTCCTTTACGCCGGTTTCAGAGGTCTGATTCGCCCCTGAGCCAGTGTCATTCAGAAAGTATGAGATTGTAAATATCAGGGAAACAATGTGTATTAAATAAATGCGCATACGCACAGTTAATATTCCTAACCGTTTGTGCTTGTACCAACATGTACATCGATGAACGTAATCACGTTAACAAAGAACGTATTACACGGATGGTTAGACAAGCGATCTTGTCTTTGTAATGTAATGGAAAGTTCACGCTATAACAATTTATAACAATCACCAGAGCCAACGACGCAATTCGACGTTTTTTTTTCTGATCTCGTTTCTATAGAATTGTAAGTGTGTGCGCTTATTTTACGTGTGTACATACAAGCGTGTGTACGCATGTATGTGTATAGTTGTTAACTAGGTACATATTACAGACAAATAAAAACAGGCTGTGTTATTGTTACAAAATAAGCACGATGGTGGCATTGACTTTCCAGCAGTTACAAGTTGTTACGGAAATAGGAATATTATTATTATTAAATCATGTTAGTAATGCTGTGTTTTATAAATTAATAAATTCATCTATTTGCATCATCATCATAATGAGCCTATCTCAGTCCACAGCTGGACAAAGCCCTGTCCCAATGACCGCCATCGCGCCTTGTCCTCGGCTTGGCTATACATTATTTAAAAAAAACGTAACATCATGCCTGTCTTGGCTTCTTTCAGTCTTGTCTCTTCTATCTTCTGCATTAGGCACAATCCTTATTTGTTGAATTGATTTTTTAAATCATATACACACATCAATCATTCCGACTCAAACAACATCCATGTCGCATGCTACATACTCGTATATCCATTTACGTGCCAATAATTTAAAAAACACGGTTTCATTTGACAAAATACTATAGCTTTATAAGACTGAACATGTATAGATCTATTATATCTTCAGGCTATAAAAAAGTTTGAAAATGGTGTAATCGATCGTAAAAAATAAAATATTATATTCCTCATAACCGCCCTGTCTACTTTCCTCAAAGTTACCACTTCAACGTGAACACATACATATACCATGGAACGTAGCTGTCACCCTGTAAGTACTTGACTCTCGAAAAACGTACGATGTAACATGTTTAACTTCGATAATTTGTTATTCAAACAGTTCGATGTGTGTATGTATGCCAAGTTTTTTTCTCAAAGTCACAAATCTCACTGAATCAACGTCATTAGGAGATTGATTCGAGCGTAAATATAAGATCAAAGTTTTTTTCGAGACGCAACTACGCTGACAGGAATAAAGAACGTTGTGAAAAGTCAATACATATCAGCTCTAATAAATGTATTGGTTTATATTATCTTGAGAATAATTTGCTAATCTTATTGACCATGTATGTACACGATGTGGAAAACCAAACCATACCTATCTGGATTACATAGGTCAGATATTGTCTGGTGCGCGAGTCAGAAATCTTCGAAACCGTCTTGCGTGAATAGAGGTATTAACGTAGAAGAAGCATAGGACTGTAAGGATATGTAACGTTTGGTTTTCTCTGCATACGATGGAAAGGACCAGGTGTGACGATATAATAACTATGTATCTGTGTATCTCCATCATGCAGATCTAACCTAAGCTCATTATTGAGAACGCCTTGCGTGTTTGTCTTTAAGGCGAAACATAACAACATGCGGAAAGTATAAATAGATACATTGATACATTTATAGTCAGAAAGTCGATCTTTTTCTCGAACGTTCTATCATCATTAAAACGACATTATAGTCCAAATGACGACAATTACATCTTTTAAACGAAAACAGCGGCCTTGCAGCGAAACCATTTAAACTAATAGTGCTTTTGCAGTCAAATGAATTGGCACGGTGTTTTGCCACCATTAAAATGACATTACTTTCACCAAATATTTGATGGTGTTGCTGTTTTTTTTTTTTTTTTTTTTTTTAACCCATTACAATTCCACTGTTGGAATACGGGTCTCCTCTCATATTAAGAGGGT
>DWDT01000334.1:0-22208 GCA_018245595.1 Microceris scylla
ACATCATAAGATACAATATCTTACACAAAACAAAATATTGTACAAGTGATAATCATCAACCTTTTATGATTCCACTATTGGACAGGGATCTCCTTTCATAATGAGAAGATTTAAGGCCTTGGTATGCCATGCTGGCCAATAACGAGTTAGCAGACTCCATGAACCTTACAGGCTACGTTTTCCTTCATCATTATAACGAGTTTTATTAGCTTTTTTATTCTCTTACATAGCCACAGCTCTTCTGATCATACTTCAGATTGCAATTGTTCCTGAAGATTAATTAACAATACTTCAATGTACCCCTAACTCCCCAAAGAATCATATACACCCGGAAATTTAACCATATTTCTATAAGGTCTAATATACTAAATACAAACTCCTCCCTTATAACTGATACTTCACGTATAATTAATTTGCTTACCTCCCCAGCTCTCTGCAGGATGTTGCTGGGCCGAAAGTCACCGTGTTGTAAAACCATGACCCGTTCCGGTTTGTAATACTTCATAAATGTCCGCTCACGAAATTGATCCAACAGGAACTTCTCCACTCTCTCTCTATGTATCTCTTCCGTTGATCGAATAGCTGTCGCGATACACTTCTCCAGGAAATGTTTCATGTGTTCAACTGGGTAGTCGAACTTTGTGACTTGAACCACTTTGCCATAATCACCACGGTCGTCGTGCTCGTAAGCTACGGATAGAGCGTGGAGCTGAGCCAGCGCACTAATGCACCGAAAAGCATAGTCCCACCCATAACATTTCAGCCTGTCGAACGTTCGGTAGCCCTGACTCGTGAGGTCTTCCAACACAAGAATCTCCTTCATGTACTCCATGCTACTTCCGTAATACTTTGCGAAAGTTAGTTTCTCGTCCTCGGGAATGTTGTGACGTTCCTGCAGTTCTCTGTACTTCGGTACCAGCTTGGTATAAAATAATTTTTCAACTTTAAACATGGGTGTACTTGATACGGAACGTATTTTCTCGCCCAATACTGACACTTTGGCAAACAATTTAAGATCTGGTCTCCCTGGCGCGGAAAGTGTCACACGGAACAGCTTGGAGGTATAGTTGGCTCCGTCAGACTCGACTGGCTCAACATTAGCTTTGTGATTAAAATAATTCTGTTCCGCCGCAACTTGTTCTAGAAATTCACGCAATCGCTGCTCTAGAACCATAATTAACGCTTCTATCAACCACTGTAGCCTTAATAATCAGAATGTCTAATGTTCATTTAAGTACATACGATGCGTCCATATTCCCGCAGACCTACGAAACAATTAATAATAAAAAACTTACCTACAGGATCCAGGACTTCGAGACATTTTGTATTGAGTGCGATGAAAGTTAAGAAACAGAAAATATAATTGGATAAATATTAATTATATTAGGTAAAAGAGAAAATTCATCAGTTTCCGTACTTTCCGTTAAAAATCTGAACATATACCTAAGTATGTGATTTTTTATATAGGTAGTTACACTTAGTAGGTATATCTCACACCACGGTCCTTTCAGCATAGGTAGAGAGAATCCGAGTGATAAATATTTCTCTCCCCACAACATATTTAATAATTACCTACATATAAATATAATACTAAAGCTGATAATAAATGAACACCTAATTGTGGCAACGGAAAATCCTCGCAAGTGATTACTAATGGTTGGTGCAATGTTGTCTACTACGCAATATAATAGGATTGAATAAATATCAGCAACAGAGTTGGATGCAGTACATCAAAGCTAATTTACGTTAATTTAGAAAGCACAATAACTAACTAACCTAGAAAATCTTCTCATATCAAATAGCGCACTTCGACTTATCCTCCCACATGACAAACACACAATCAACCTCAAAATAGATAACACTAGTGCTCCACTTCGCATCACAGCGCTGCTTTATTTATCACGCTGTAGTCTCATATTTAACGAATTTATAACTACAAAATCTGCCAATACCTACTCACAAAACAGTTGACGTTTGATCAAACTGACATTAGAAGCCATTGAACACGTGATAAACTCTAGCCGTCGTCGTACTTGAGTTATTAAGCAGTCTCGCTTGCAACCACTAGACCAACGCGACAATATAAATGTGATGGGGCGTATTCATTCAGTTTATATAAAATAAATCACTCGAAATTCAAAATCCTCCACAGATTGCGCGCATGATTAGAGCGAGACAAGCAAGATACTAGGTACTTAATCAACAGTCGTTGATAACAGAAGACACTCGTCTATACACAGAGTACGCATTGAAAAATGTTAGTTATATCAAGAAAAGCGATCTATTCATTGTTGAACGTTTTATGTTATATATTATGTAACCCAAATGTCAGGAACATTACGTGCACAATAAAGAATATTATATTATCTCAATGTACAACAGTTGCCTCAAGAGGTGGTTGCCGCAACATGTTTCTAATCCGCATAAAAAAATTCACTCACTACCGTTTATAGTTAACAAGAACATCCCGCAGTGAGGTCTTCGAGCTCGGTAAGCCGAATTCTGACTGAACCTTATAAGTAAATCGAAACGTAAATGAAACACAAACTTGTACAGTATTCTGTTCATTTTATTATCTCAGGAATTATTTTCATAATAATATAATATCATAGTTTCATTACAATGGATATATTTCAGCGGGTAATGACGCATGCCCGAACGCTGGTATCCAACCATCACAAACAACATACATTTTTACACACAAGTCTTTCCAACCATAACACTTTAACTTCGATACATCGACATCATCGAGACGCTTTGTGCAATTAAATTTCGAATGTGACTCAAACGAACTTCCAATTCCAATTTTAAACTTACAAATGCATAAGCGGTTAAATTATTGTGTTTTGTCATTTATAGTTGAAAAGCACTCAGCGTGACAGGAGCGCCAGGCAACATCTAACATTTCTAGATCAACAAATTAAATGCCGCAACAAAAGTTTACTGAAATACCCGATATATTTTTATGCCGGCCGTTACTGGTGCACCTACACTCTACCCATAAACAGCATCGAAGTAACGACACCCAACGAGCAAATATTTGGTCTTACAACGGCCACGCTGCACGCTATCTGTCACTATCAAAAAGCAGTACCCTTATAAACTGTTCCACCCTCGCAAGGTTGTGTGAAAAGCGGCTCTTTTCTCGCTTACCCTATTTATTTGTTTTATGAAATCGATTTGACAGATAGCATGATGGTTTGGCCGCTACATACTAGTTATACAATACAAACAGACGTAACGTGTTTACAATATAAACAATTTTATAGTATACTTTATAGTATAAGTTGCATTAACCTAAAGTTTAGTGCAGCGTTAACGTTAAAAACAATATGTAAAAGTTTCGATATTAAATCAGTGCCGGTCAGCAGGGGGCGTGAGAATATATTGAATGTCCGTCAGGATACCAAGAAGACGTACCCTACTTGGCAATGTGGACAGTGCCCATCAATGAGTCTGCGATTTAGTTTAACTGTTTAGTAAACACTGCTGTGGTCTAATGTAACAGATTCCCCTGTGGCCGTTGCACTCCCGACAATCCAGATGACCAAAATGTTCTATGTCAGTCAGAACGCTACATAACCGACTCCAATGAAGGAATACATATCTTATATCCAAGATACCGAACACCTGTTATTTAAAAATGCAACACTGATAACACGGTTACAAATTTTAATTAAAGTGCACATTCCGGAAAAAAAAAACATCCAAATGAATTTAGACATATGCTTTACAATATATCAATTATCGTTTCGTTCATCACGAATAACAGAATAGAAAGAAACAAATATAGGTACATGAATCTCTACATTAACTTAAATTTCAAAACTTTCATTACGTCTAAGTTTCATGCATACAGTTAATGCAGTTGAAAATCAAATGCAAATCACCATTCGTGATCCTATTATAGTAAAAAAGAAAAAATAATAGCATTACGAATTTGTAACTCTCAAGAAATCTTACTGAAGTCGGCAAAAATGACATTCATAAATGTGAGACATCAGATATAATAAAAAATTTCAAACCTGGCAATATAGTTACTTTAATCGGGTGACATATTAATAAGTAAACACATACACGCTCATTTCACTTTCGTTTTCCGAACACATAGGTATTTTAGTAACAATTTTTAAATACACCGGTACAAAATTTCATTCGCTAGATAGTGTACGTTGATTTCAAAACGTGTATCGAAAAATCTACTGCACCGTGTGCGAGCGCGCCGCACTCTACGAACGTCTACACTCAAGGTGCAGCCGCCCGCCGCAGGACGTGCACGTGATATGAACATTATTGTACTATACATACATATAATTATATAATTGGAAACGCCATTTAAAGCTAATTACAATTAAACAATAAATTGGTCTGTGAGCACGTACATATGGTTACATAGAAACAGAATGGTCACGAGTAGGCGAAACTGGCGGTTGCAATCCAAAGCAACAATCTCCCTAAATATAAAACGTACTACACAGCAACTAGCTACATGTAAATATCATTTGCTATCCGTTCACAAACCATGTATAAAGCATAATTATAGTCATGCTAATTATAATTTATATTTACTAGCTATTGTTAAAATCATTAGTAAACTTCAATTACACATTTTGTTCTAGGTATGTGACTTTATTAAACCCAACCGTAGCGTACGGCTACATGATTGGCTTCGGTGTATATTTAATATTTTAGCCTAGCGATTAGTAAATATAATTTGGGACGTGCCCCACAGTTCCGCCAGAGACTTACATATTTCGTTGCATATATAAAAAAGCCTCGATTTATAAGGATAGACCAATAGACAGATCAACATAGACTATGCAAAGTAGGTAAACAACAATAAACGTATTACGCCTACAATAAATTTACTTTTTACAACAACGATGGGATCCAATAATATCGCTCTATTATGATATATAACTAACGTACGATTGTGATATCAGACTAGTTACATCGCGACTGACAATTTTGTTCTCTATTCTATAATTCGACAAAATCGATCATCTTATCATTTTTAGCACAGCATTGATAGTGCAGTCATACAGCATGTATAGAATTCGGCAACAATGCAACGAGAGAAATGAAGAGGTTCTAATTGGAACAATATCATTTAATTTTGTTTGTAAGCATCAAACCATAATATACATATGTGTATGCGAGCTATTGAACTAACTACAATACAAATTACATGCTTTTTTAAATAATTGACTTGAACCTCGTCGTTACTGACTTTTTTTGTAAAATGCAAACTAAAATTTTAAATTTCCATTAACGTTAAATCATAGAAAGTCTCGGTTACTTTTTGATACTTATATAGCAAAAGAGTATTTAATAAAAAAACCATATACAACACATTAGAAATTTCTTGAACAAGCTGTAAAATATTTTTCTATATTTCAGAGCACAAGCGCGTTCTTAACACGAGCCCAAAGATTCAACACGTGTATATAAATTTCAACTCGACGCATTAGAAATCGACTCTTACCCCTACCTCGCCGATAGAACCGACCTTCCGAAGCCATACTCATAATATGCATATATAATTCGCCTATCCTACACCTAGGGCGCGCGGTCCCGAATAATACTGACGGTCGCAGTAACACCTCAGTTCACCAGAAACAATTATAACCAAACTTGAAAAAGGGAGAACTCAGGCGACCAAAATTACCTTCTTCGAGAAACTCACACTAAAGAATAGAAATGTAGAATAAGTACTTGAAAATCTTTATTGAATACACATACATTTTTCATGTATTTTTAAAAGTTCATCCTGATTTATAATTTTTCATTTATCTTATGTTTTATAAGGTTACCACAGTCGCGAATTTTCTGTTTTCCACAATTCCAAATGACTAATTCCAGAGTTGGCTTAGCCAAGTGTAACATCACTGCTCAACTGTACCGATAACTATCAATTATAATTAAGTAATTAGTAATCACCTTTTACTAAGGTGTGCTAATAATTATGTTTTACAGTGTAAGCTCTAAATATAATTGATATTTACCGCGTCGCATAAAATGAAGGTATGAATTCAGTGGTCAAAGACACGAGGCCCGCGCACCGTCACTACCTGCTTCTAAGTCCCGATTGTCACAATGTAACAAATACCACATTAAAGCTTGGTCGCAATCCGTATTGTGCAAGAGTTTAAGTGAGGCTGATATGGCGGCCGTGCTGAATAAGGACTTTTTATTTGGATATTTACTATATTTTCACCATTCTGAAGCGAACTCCATCATTATATTGTTTATTTTAAATATGAATATTTGCACAATCGCACAATTTACGTAATTGTGCGATTGTGCAAATATTCATTTTAAATTTAAAACTTGACAGGCATAAGGGGGTATAACAAGCGACAGCACGCAGCACGGCCGCAAGGCCTCAGCAACACTGTCACTACTGAGAGCGATATCTGACACAGTGTGACACCGGCACCCACGGCTCACTTAACGATAATTTATCAAATGTTATTTTATTTATCATAGCTTTAAATACACATATACACATCAACTTCGAGAAATAAAGTATATATTTATTAGTTCGCTATCACTGAAGTGGTACATTACATTATATACTTGATAACAGACACGGTTCCATCGGGACCTACGGACGAACGTAACACTAGTAAGTATAAATTATTTATATTATTATTATGTGTAATAAAATAGTACATAATGAAATTCACAATTGGGACATAATTAGCGTTCAGTGATATGGAATAAAATGGTAACATTTACAATTACCGTCTAGCAACTCTAAGAATGTATAAATATAGAAAAATAAACCGCGTCCATAAATCCCGACGAGCCTCAAACAACAGCGCCTAAGAAAGAGATAACAACTTTAGGATAATACCCATAAACACGCTGGTATTAAGTAGTTACAGTTATAGTTTACAATTACATGTATAATCACTTACCTAGACGACTTTAAGCTTGCGGAGACACCGCGCGGGCGTGTTCAGTGTTGCCATCGCGGCCCATGGTAGAAAATGTCTCGGCAAGCGTGCGTACTAAAATAGTTATTGTACCAGAGGTTGCGCTTCCTCACGCATGCGGTGTTACTATTCTACGTAGCTAATTCAATAAAAAGCTAAACCTAACATTTCGGTAAGAAACGATATTTTGTTTCGTACAACATTTATTTTTTAACATTATTTTTAAAGGACTATATCAACAGCTCATACAACTCGGATACATATTACACGGGACATGCAAATTTCGTAATCACACTACGCTCTTGGGAGACTCGAACAGACGCTTCTATGTACAACGATCTACGTAACAATATCATAAACTAACGGGGCTTCGGTTAGTATACGATATGCGTCTCGCTCTAACTCCAATTTTTTTTAATTAGAAAGGAGTAGCGATGACAGGTAAATGGGAAGCACGGCAAGATTACATTAATTTATATATCTTTTAAATATTAACCGCTACATGTAGAAAACATACAATGTATGATACACGAAAATGGGGCTTAATCCTAAATAAATAGCGACAAAATGTTAAACAATTAAATCAGAATATAATTTTTGAAAGTAACGGTGGTTTCGGTACATGTTGGTACATTAAATCGTCACCTGCCACACGTGACAGGTGTCATGTGGCGACATTTACGTACAATGATACGTCAATATTACATATTATCCTTTTGTATAACTATGCAGAATAACAATATTGGTATCAACAATGTTAGACGCTCGAACAACATAGTCGGTTAGAACAAAGCGCACTTTCACACATTAAGTATTACAATTACTGCGATTTACCGGCACGACAACATTCCACATTCCGATATACATCACTAGTTATTTACACGGGCAAACTATTAACATTATAACGCTATCAAAAATTATACGTTTAGCAAGAATAATAATTTTACAATAACCATCCACCAGAAGAAGGCTACAACGTGCTAGCGAATATAACTTTTATCAGAATAAACTTTTAATACCAAACGATTGAAAGTGTTTTAACTAAAATTTGTACATTGCAATTAATTATTCATTAAGGGTCACAATCGCCTGCAATAACTCATATCAATCCTAACATACTAAAATAGACGTACTAGGTATGGAATATTTTTATACAAAATAATATTCATTATATACAACATAACTATTATTAGATAACGGCGAATAAAACAACAGCTAGCAACACTGAGATACACAGATACAATTTTTTTCCGGGTAGGCAACCAAAATGATTTTGAGAGTAAGTCTAAAATTTTAAGATGCCTACCTACGTTAAATTTGTATAATATATATAATTTTAATAATCAAGTCATAAGAAGTTTGCGTGTACCCAATCTTAAAAATATTAAAAAATACTAACACAAAGTTAAAACTCTTAAGGAAATAACATGGAAATGTATAATAATTTTATCAACGTATATTAAAATTTGTAAATTTTATAAATTAAGTCGTTTTCAAGTAGAAAAGGTCATAATATAATTATTGTTAACAATGAATTAAGAAAAATCGCCTTCAATCGTTAACAGTATCAATCATTTTTGGCTATTCCTATCACCAACTGAAATGACCTTGTTAGGAGTACAAAATTGCGTACAACATAAAATCATGTTGATTTCGATGTCTTGTATTATGCATCTTGGTCGCGTGCCACGATGCTGAAAAACTGTAATGCCCCTTCCACAAAACCCAACAAAGACGAATTCGAGCAACATAACCAAACTTGTATGTCACATAGCAAAAATAATTACTCAGTTAAAATTAACAATCGTGAGGTAGTGTCACCACAACTCTTGGATCCCCTTTTGGCTAGGATATTTTTTGCGTATCAAAATATTGGAGCTGGACAACCTTCCGCTCATAGAATTGGACGAATATATATAAATGCAATTTAACATCAATCTTTCAAACATACCTAATCCTTCAAAATAGGTATACTCGGTAAGTTCTAGAAAGAATTGTGTCAAAATAAAAAATATAAAAATTCAAGAAGTAATTGTCGTAAATTAAAAGACATTTAGACAAACCGATAAAAGACAGACGGGTGACAGTAGAGGAGTAAGCCTCACAAGTTGCCGGCCTTCTTTTACCCTTTTCTTGCAAAGCGCTACGATGCAGTACTAATGGGAGTACTCTGATTTTTGCGCAGCCCTACTGTACACTAGAGCCACATTGTAACGTATATGTATGTTAAAATTATAAACTGTGTTACAGGACGTCGCAGTAAATAGCGGAGAGCCGCCAGCTCCTGGCCCATGGTCTCTGAAGCTCAATTAACACCTGTGTATCCCAATGGAGCGCATTCTATCATTTTATTTCAATGGTATATATAATATTAATAAATAACTAAACATACACCCGGTGGCGGCTGAACGGTCGCAAGAACGAATCGCAGCGATTGTCGCGTCGCAGCGGGCCAACTGTCATGTGTACGAAGGTCTACTTCCTTCCTCTATTGTTTCACGGTGAGGAGTTTATGAATGGTCACATAGTTTCGCCGTGGACGACACGCCCCCAAGAGCTACTCGTGAGAAAAGTTATCTTTCCATACATAACATTTACAGTACCTACCGAAAAAACATTAGGCCTTGTAGAATTACACGCGACGGAACAGCTAACGTGTCGCTTGGGTGCCTGCACCAGAAATAGAAAACTAAGGGTTGACAAAGGACATTTACAAGCATGTTTTTTACCCTCTTATAAATGTGTATTTTTTTATCATCCATAATCTAAAAATCCACTCCAATATCGTATATTATAATAAAACTCCTCACTGAAGCAGTGAACTTCTCTATTGTGTATCCACAATGACTAGTATGATTGATAACGCGTGTTGCGCCCAATCACTACATAAATATAATGAGAGAAATAAATATATTAAGTATTGGTTTTTATGTTTTTGTTTTTTCCTTTAGTATACATACAATCGATTTGAGTACAGTTGTCGTGTTAATCGTATATAAGATAAACATCATTTAAAGGGCTGAGGCGAGATTTTTTTGAAACAAAATCAAGCTAGTCTCCCAATATTGCAGCACGATTTGCAGGGCGCAAGTAGTGCAAGACTTGACCTTTACAGTAAACAGGCCGTGGTCGAGGCGCGAACTATTACCCTCGGTTCGCTCCACCGCACCTTGATCCCTATGCTCAATGAAATACGGACGAAATTGAAATTCAACAATAATAATAAGCACGACCGCATCCAAACCATGTCTTTTGACCGCTCATCACAAACGAAACCCGACCCTGGCGTCGAGCGGGTACGCTCACTTTTCCTGTCTCGAAATCGCCAAAGCCAATTGGAGTTCTGCGTCTTCTTGCCTCCGCCTCTCCTCGGCTTCGGCCTCGAGGCGTTTCGATTCAGCGGCGGCCCAGGCCCACTGCTGCTCCTCGGACGGCAGGAACTCCGAACTGCGCGTTTCGGTCGGTTTCGTCTTCTTCTCCTTATTATGCTTCGTTCTGCCGATTCCCCCTATCGTGTGAACCAGCGACCTCGCGTACTTGACGGGCTTCGGTGACTTCTCCTTCTTACTGGGCAAAGTGTTCGAGGGCCACGTTTCGTTCAAATTCTTATTCGCATCCGTGGGGTTGCCCCAGTCGGTAGCCCAATTGTCGGTCTTATTGGCCCAGTTATCAGTTTTCCAGTCGTTCGTCGTCTCTTTCGTCGTGTTGCTCGACCACGCGTCCAGATTTGGTTTGGACGATGTGTTCGTCTTGGACCATGCGTCGAAACTGGGATTGGAGGAATTGTCCGGTTTAGCCCAGGCGTCATCGCTGGCCCAGTTATCATTGGGCCAGGCTGCCCAGCCATCGTTATTGTTATTTCGCTTAGATCGGCCCGCGAAAGGGTCATACGCGACTGGAGGAGCGGAGACCCGTCCACTGATTTTTTCAGGCTTCGAGAAACTTCCATTGACGGTCGTTGTCGGTGAAAAGAAGTCGTCCGTTTCAAACCCGGCAACAGAGGTGGGGCGGCCGAAGGGATCAGCCTTTTTCGAATCAGTGACGTCAGCAAAAGGATCGTCGATGTTGAACGGGTCCTCGTACCTGTAGTCCTTGAAGGGGTCCTCGGTGAAGTCCAAGGTGCTCTTGCGGTCGGTCTGGCGCAACAAAGTGTGTGAATGAGGGGCTTGCCGGATAGCGTGGGGGGTGATAGGAGGGAAGTATGGTGGTGGGGGAAGGGTGTACGCACATGTGAGCCGCCGCCGCCGTCCGCTTAGCGCTGCAATGTGGGGACAAGCACACGAGCCGTGGTTAGCATGTTAGTGGAAGTAGAAGTGGACGAAACATGGACGGTTCGACATCACGCCAGACATTCTGAACTAACTTTAGCTACCACATGACACAAAACTGATCATGTTGTCTATGTTGCTATACACAGCCTTCTTATACATCCCATATCGATTGGTTAAATTAAATCAATTTAAAAAATAACCACACGACGCGTCACTGGCGTTACGTCAAAACTTGTATTAATAAAATATGTACATAGAGAGAGTATTAAACAATTAGTAATTATTTTAAAGGAAAACCATGAAATAAAGAAAACAACAAAAATCGAAATGAGAAAGAAATATTATTATATATAAAAGGAGTGAGGTGTGGGATCATGCCGATGTATAAGTAGTACCAATTCGAAAACACACCAATAACAATGGAAGCGAGGATGCTGAACAGAAATAATTATGTATATATATGTATATACATTATTTGAATAATAAAGAAACAAGCACGGCAACTACTTTGTCTGACACAAATATGGTAAACAAAAAGTTCTATGTTAATATTGATGTGTTTAAAGAAATAAAAAAAACCATCGATTATTTTAGGACAGTACTTTTTAACGTAACTTGAAGCCTGTAATCCACAAAGAGGGAGGCAGATGACATCAGTACACTGTCACATTTCACCCGTTATATTTACGTCCCAGCATGGAATAATAATATAACCATTACTGGAAATTTCAAGTCAAAAACTCAATGGTGCCCAATCCGGGAATTCAATCCTGGACGTCTCGATCGGCAGTCGGGCTTGACTCCACTCGACCAACGAGGCGGTCAACTACTATTTAATAAAATTATAATAAATGGCTATATTGGTAGCAATGTATAAGTGGGCAGGATCATAATAAAACAGGTAAAAAATGAAAATAAAATAATTCACTTTTACCTATATGTTGCTCTTATATAAATTACAGTGGCATAATTTAAAATGTTGCAATATAGCATATGCTATAAAGTACAGAAAATAATATAATGTTAATTTAAATTAGTATAAATTATGTAATGTCAAGAAATTTTAAGAAAATTAAATTAAAGCACTAGAATTTTGAACATCGAGACGAAAAATCAATGTAACAATGATACTACATACACGGTTTTAAGAAGCAAGCGTCAACGTCAAAGTGTGCATTAGTGATGAAATACAAAATGTAACCAACATGCTAACGAAACAAAGTGCAACACAATCGAAAAGCTTTAACCGGAATAATCGGTTTGTCCCAAAAAGCGCGCTAAGCGAACTGAAAATGCAAAATTAATACAGTGGATACACAATGTGCGTACGGTCGACTCGAATATCGAAAATCGAATTACAATGGTTCTTACAATTCTCGTATGCAAATATGACTTATACAACATTATACGATGCAGTTTAAAACTGTTTTTTACAGACTACAGACTGACACGTAACTGATATTTTCGATATTGTTGCCGCGGTAAAAAAATCGATTTCTAAACCACAGATTAAAGTAAGCAAAATAATTAGTAAAATTAGAAGACTGTATAAATTCTTGAGTAATTTTTTTTGCATAGACTGCCAATCAGGAAAACGGACCATCTCATGGTAAGTGGTCACCGACGCTTATAATTACATCATAAATATAAATAGATTAACAATTTTTGTTTTAATTAAAGTAAAAATGTATACTTTGGTCTATGGTCCCGAAACCAACCATAAAATATATTGATCAATAAAATAAAATCGTCTATGGGCAATTGCGTATAATCTCACAGTGCATTAGTTACGTATGGTACGCTTACTAAAACGATGGCAAAAAATAGCAAAACGTTCATATACAAGACTTTTCTTATGACCATTGCAACAGTATGTTAAAACTCGATATTACCGTCACTCTCAATTTCCAATGGTCGAATTTTTGAAAAAAGTACACAATTAAATTACGTTCAATTAAATAACTTTAACAGCTTCGGTAAACGTACGATACAAGAGAATGGCATTCGCACAACAGAGAAAGTAAAAATGAAACCACTTATTAACATTAAGTCCGGTTAAAAATGCTAAATTGAATAATAATAATAATGATCGTTTGAATAAGACGTTCGACGAGAATTACAATTTTGAAAAAACGCACGTCGTGAAAATATTGTACCGCAGACAAACAACCTTCACTGTCTCAAATGCCATTCTCAAAACCAACAACAAAACTATGACGTGCATTCTAAGTTTCAAACGAATCGTACCTATGAGTCCTTATATTTATTTTTACTTTCTCTGCAGCGTGGGATTAAAAAAGAAAGAAAAACAAATTTCATTAGCTAATCACTCAACCTGCTGGTTGCTTCATGCCGCTACGTTAGGAAGGGAGTAAAACAATAGGGTCGGAATAAATATTGAGAAAAATAAATCTGAAAACAATCATTATAGAAAACAACATAATTTTAAATAATAAAAAATACTACTATCAACGCATCTGATTATTAAAATTTGTCAAACATTCACATCCTGTAAACCACAAATCTGGGGTACAATTTTAATGAGCCACAGCCATAAAGAAAATTGCCGAAAACAATTATCGTTGGAAACGCTTTGACACTTGGATGTGGTGTACAAGAATATAATGCAGTGTACTAATATGTGTATGTAACACTATCTCGCCAGGTCCCTTACGGGTAGGCTGAGGGCATCGAGTGCCAAATATCTAATAAATGTAATCTGTTCGGCAGCGAGCGCAGTGCGCCGCGTACCCATAGTGGGTACAATGTCAATATAGGTATATAAGCAAGTGCAGTGTGCGCAGTAGTCACCTTGTGCGGCGGCAGCGGGCGCGGCGGCGCGGGCCGCGGCGGCGGCGTCTTGTGGCGCTTGGCGGCGGGCTGCGCGGCGGCCGCGTCGGCGCGCGTGGGTGCGTGCAGCACCGCGAACGGGTCCGCTTCCCACGCGCCCTGCGTCACAACACGATTTTTACAACGCGCCTACTATTTATTACAGGTCTTTTGTAGACTTTTTCCTATGCTACAGTAGTAGCTGATAAGCACGCAAGTCACTAGGTGCAGCAGTATCCGATACGACGTCCTTTTCCAATTACTGCAAAAGATTTCTCGCGCATGTGTTGCTACCGGTAAGAGCGAGAGGAATTGCTCCGTGTCAAAGCATGTCCTTACTTAGCATACCATTCAAGGTGCGGAGAATATAACCGATGCCACTTAATATTAGAATTCATGAGATCTTGGTGGTTCCGTAGGCGAACCCTAGTAAAAGTACCATTAAGACATTTTTTTCCTGTATAAAAGATCTAAAACTCATTGATAACATTCATCAAGGACTATCTCACAAGACCCTGCTCTGCGATAACTTCTGTGACCTCCGAAAGATATATATTTATACCAATGTGCACACGTAGGTACTGCTGCGCAGACGAGCACAGGCTACGAATAGTGCCATTAATAAACTCCTTAATATTATTAAGTAAGAGAAGCGTGTTACAATAGTGCATTAATATATATTTAATTACACTATCAGTAAAAAATTAAGTACGATAACGACTTGACCAAAACAAGCATGAGTACAAAGCCAAGTTGCGAATATATCGAATCATTCTTAAATATAAAAGAGTGAAAAACGAATACAGAGTATAGTATATACTTTACACTTACACACATAAAAGTTATATTATGTTAAATTTACAAATATAAAAAATTACATACGTAACGTGTGAATAAGAGACAAAAAACTCATTTAACATTAGTATCAAATAATAAATACAAAGCAAGATGGCGAAAACTACTCGCACGCTACTGACAAAACACATCGAAACCCCACAGCGAATAAAACTCAGTTAACAAATTCAGAATACACATAAATATCACATAAACAATTAAGTCAAGGGGAATAATAACAAATATACAAATTAAACGACACTACACAACGACATACATGTTCAATATAAAAATGGAAGACCAAATGCAATGAACGTAAGGGACGTGCAAGCTTAAAGGTTTCACGACGGAGCTATAAGATATAATATTGAAAGGCATATAACAGTATAATAAAGAATATTTTCTATGCTTGTGTAACCGCACACGCAGCAATGGATATATATCTCGTCGTCAAAATATATGAACAGACAAGCAATATCTAGCAATATCTATCTATATAGCAAGACATATCTCGGTAAAAGACATTCTTGGGCATATAATGGCCGCAAAGGTAAATATTATAACATAACTATCATCTACGGCAGATTGTTGTTATACATACACATACATTATATTAATATATAGTATAGCTCCGTCAAAAAGTGACGACCTTCATGGCGTTCAATTCGTTATATCCTCATAGCGGCCATACAGTCTAGTCTGTGCAAACGAACGACAGTCGCTCAAAATAAATTACTTACAGCTACATTACGCAAAACACAGGAGGAATTTAATTTATCCACCGCGTACAAAAAGTCCTTCAATGAACTGAGAATACTGGCAAACGACCCGCACTTTCTTTAAAAACCATTTGGCTTCTCTCGAAACTTCTAACATCTTCTTCTCTTATATATCAGGAAATTTGTTCGTTACAATTTCTTGGTAAATTCAGATACTTTATTTCGCGCTTCGCAGTATTAGTCGTCCACGAACAAGAGTCGCTCGTCTGCACGGGCTCCTAAGCCAGTAGTAGGAAAGAGTGAATGATTCGTGATAAATAAGCGCAGCAAATACACTAGCAATGGTACTCACAGTGTCGGCGGCGGCGGGCGCGGGCGGCGCGAACGAGTCGCCGGCAAAGGGGTCGGCGCCGGCGCCGAACGGGTCCGCGCCGAAGCCGTCCTACACAACCGCCGCTGTACTACCGCCGCACTACGCGCTACCTACCCAACCTACCTCTCTACCTCCTACATCTCTACCTCCTAGTAGAGCCATCGTGTGTAGACGCAAATTCTTTATTTTTGAGCTATTCCTTTTTAATTCATATATTTGTTGAGTGACGCGTCAAACGTCCTGCGTCCCCGAACGAATGACGACTGAATTCAGCATGATCTCTAAGTGTACAAGCCGGGCGATTTAACTTCGCAACGTCACTCCAAAAATGGTATAGAATAACAGTTCACAAAACAAAATCTTGAATATTATTTTGTTACAAATTATTTTATACTACTTCACCAATAAAATTCAATAATTAAAAATGTAATTATTTACATTATTCTATTTATTTGTTTCTGCCCGGTATTATGTAAGTGGTGAAACATGGACACGTACTTTACTCCTCTGCCTACCAGGCAAACACAGGCGTGATATCTTAAGTTAATAGCCAGTAGAATATACTTCAATAATAATAATACTCGACGAATTCAAATCTCGTAAAAGAACCGAACAAAAATATTTTAACTCCAAATTTTTACATTTGTCAAAACTAAGAAACTAACATGAATAAAAGAATTTCTTTTACAGGATCTATCATCCCTGTAAGAATATTCTTGGTACTAGGCTTGCTGAGCAAATACGGAGCAGCGAACTCGGGAGTGACAGGGTACTCTCACTATAGCGAAGTGTCGAGTTAAATCGCCCAGGTTATATTTGAAATAGCTAATCTGACAATCCAAAATATCAATCTCAACCAAAACCCCGACTACAACGACGAAGTGTCCCAATCTAATAACCCTATTTAAAATTCAATATTGGCTGCATCAAAACAATATTTTTATAGTCTCCACCAAGCTCATACTATCCAAAAGACCAGATTTCTAAGCAAACATTATGCATATAAGTAAATAGCTTTTCTGTGTTAGCTACTAAGATGAATATATATGTTTTAATGGTAAGAATATGGTAATAGAGACTTCAATAACTTAACCTAAAGTTGTGTGTTGTTATGAATATAATCTTTATGAATACATGTATATGGAATATATCCTCGACATAAGAAAACAATTGCAAGCAGCAACATGAAACCTTATTAACCAACTAATCCTTAGCCTAGTCTAGCTTACATCAATCACATCTTATTGCCTGTTCCTAACTCCACATTATAAAGAAATTCATACTTCACAAAAGCATCCCTCTAAGCTTTCCCGATACCACCAACAATTAAAATTATTAGTATTCTTTATCTGAACAACTTGCTATGTTGAGTAAAAACTGTAATTGATTCTCTGGAATCTATGTACAAACAAAATAATCAAACTTACCATAGATGCAACAGAGAATCAATTGCAATTAATGTGATTGACAGACTGATTTTGAAAATGGTTTAATTAATGTAATCATAAAATTAGTGGCAGACTGTATTTTCTCACTGCAATTAACAATACCACCAAATGGAAGATAAAAATATTTCACTAGGCAATCTATTAATCATACTAAATATAGCAAGTGAATAATAATAAAACCGCCAATTGAGTCAGTCACTTTAAAGTTGATCCACACTATCATATCAACCTCAAGCCAATTTAAGTCTGTTTAGTTTTAAATATACAGACGGATTTGTTAGTTGACTAGATATATGTTTAAGTGATTTTAATTAATAGTTTAAAAGTTAATATTTTCCTTCTGTCTTTGTCACGTTCTAACTGTACACATAACAAATAAAAATATTTTCAATCATCATCTTTCTATCGGTCCACTATGAAAAGTGAGCTTCCGCTGGTAATGAGAACGGTTAAGGGCAATAATTTCTTTCATACTAAAATCTAAAAATCTCGTATTCGTTTATTTTTTTTTTATTATTTTAAACTATTAATAAACGATTAGGAAGTGGTAAGTGATCACAATATGATATCCTAATACGAACTAAGTCACAAGTGAGTTCTTGGTCTTGTCTTAATGTGATCCTCATGTTTTAAATATTCATAAAAGTATTAGCATCGAATTATGGTTTTAAACAGCATAATTCACTAAGTATTCCTTTAAACTATACAAATTCTTCCATGTAACACATATGGTTTCTCTTTAAGTTCATTCATTCATGTCAACCTCTTCCGTTCCATTGCTGGACATAGACCTTTCCCGAGGTGTGCCAAAACACTCGTTCCTCCGCAGATTTCACCCAGCCACTACCAACCGCCCACTTAAAGTCATCGGTCCAGCGGGCCGGGGGACGCCACACAGTATGTCTGCCGATTTGTGGTGTTTATTCTAGAACTCGTCTGCCCCAACGAATTTAGCATGTTTCTTTTTAAGTTAGCATGTTTAATTTATTTTATACATTCTTGACTAGCTTGAAATGGTTTTTGAATATGAATTTTGCAGCGAAATATATCTGACACTATAGTGTGGATCAACTTACATATTAGTACATGAGCTTCAAATAGCTTACCTGGTGCTGGGTGTCGGTGGCGCCGGCGCTGGGCGCGAAGGGGTCGGCGGCGGCGGGCGCGGCGGCCGCGGCGGAGAACGCGTCGTCCTTGAAGGGGTCCGACGTGAACCCGCTCGAGCCGTTCATATTGCTGAAATCCGCGTCCTGGTTGAATGCATCGTCATCCTGGAACGGAAATAATTACATTTAAATAAACCCGTACATAGAAAATCTACATAATATATTTACTTCATTTGTATTACGTACATTGAGCGCGATTCGTATCAGATGGGATGTATATTAGAAACCGTTTTATGTTTTAAATCGTCGCACAAAAAGTAAGAAGCATGGGAAAGACATTAACTAGCAGCTACATCAATGATGCTTTATTCGCTGCGCAGTATTACTGTCGATCGGGTTAATCTGTTGCGTGATGCACGCAGTTGATCACATGTAAGCGAGAGAGAGAGGGAAAGTAGCGAGGGAAGAGGGGGAGGCAGAGAGGGAGGGAGAGGGGAAGGAGGCAAGGAGCCGGGGTAGGGGAGACAGGAGGAAGAAATGAAAGGGAGGGAAGAGAGGCAGAGGGGCGAGGAGGAGGAGTGACAAGGGAGGAGGGGAGACAGTAGGAGGGGGAGAGAGGATGAGGGGGGAGAGGGGTACTGACAGCGGCGTCGTGCGGCGTGGCACCACGCACGAGGCGCGCGAGGCGCTCGGGCGCGTGCAGCGGCTGCAGCGCTGGCGCGGCGCCGCCCGCCGCCAGGGTGTCCAACGCCGCCTCCATGCTGCGCTGGTGCTCCTCCAAGTGGCTGATCTTGATGTTAGCCTGCAACACCGCACCACGTTAGCCTCTATAGCCTTCGGCCTTTGCATCTTTTAGATTCGCCCGTCGGGTCCAGTGGCTAGGTTAGATTAACCTGACCGCCGAGCCGGAAGTCACGAATTCCATTCGCACTCGAAACAAGTGTTTGTGTTACGAGCACAAAAATTTGTTGTGTCCGAGTGTAAAGATATCAGATGATATTGAGATTGATAAAATTTGATCAGAAATATGAGAAATACTTTATTTGTTACTTTATTACATGCAAGCCCTGTTCCAATACATACTTAACTCAAGTGTCGTCTTCATTACCTGGATTAGTTAAAGTAATAATAAAATGCTTCAGATGAAACCGCACCCAACCTTCTACAATATCAAAACAGGCCCACACTAATGATAAAAGATCATTAAAATGAAATAAATATGACCTAGAAAATAAAATCAATGACCTTTTTTTAACCTCTATAAATTAACCTTACATTAAGGTCTCATTAATTCATCGCCAAAATCAGTCAAAGCTTTTTTACCTGACTGACAAGGAGTACAGTACGGCGCAGTTCCGCATTTAGGGCTTCGGCCTCGGCCTCCGCAGCCTGCGCCTCCTCGTTGAGCGCTCGCTCCCTCTCCTTGAGCGTGTTGGCGGCGGCACGCCTTGCCGCTACCTCGGCCTCGGTCTCCGCGGCCGCCGCCTCCTGAGCTGATACTTGAGACCGAAGCTTCTCTACCTATAGACATACGACAATTTTATAAATTCATAGACTATGTATTATCTACCATTTAGTTTTAAAAAATTAGATCAAACTCTACTAGATTCAAAGCTTGATGAAAAATCATAAATGTTCCCCATAAACACAGGTTTCTTGGGCGTAAAATACAAACACAGATGCACGAAACGTTCTAACATCTAACAAACTTCTTAGCGAATATAAGGCAGCTCGATTTGTCTATGGTCAGAGGTCTGTGGACTGCAATCAACACCGTCAGGTGAAGTTATGAAAAAAATAACACAAGACATGAAAGAGCAGATAGTTGAATATATCCTCTCCAAAAATTTATATCTGTATTTTTTTAAATATAAGTGTATTGTAGAAAAATTACAAATGCATATCCAGTGTGGCCATAATAATATGGGAACTAGATTTGTTAGCTGAAGTTATTAAAAATACTTAAATAGCTACGCTAAAGTGCATACCTGTGTTTTCAAGTCGTTCAACCTCTTCTGAGCCTCTCCTTTTTGGTTTTCTAACTGTTTCAACGTCGCCGTTAGCGTGTCCAGCTCACTCTGTTTGACGCGAGGAACATGTGAAATTTTTTGTTTACAATTTATTCAAAGACAAAAGGACAATTTTTTTTTATTAAGTTGTGATTTTCATACTTCGTTTTGTTCATTATTTTGTCAATCAAATATCTAATATCGATAGTTATGTTTTCGCAATACTACAGCAATAAGAGAAACCCTCGCTACGTGAGGAGAGTAGTAACGCGCACCTTTATTTTCAGCACCGACAGGCCAGCGTGTCTAGATAGTTCACATTGACTCTTGACAAGATAGAGCCCATTATCAGTTGCGTAGAGAAATGGCAGGTAATAGGTCACCTGCAAGCTGTCGGCCTGCGCGGCGTGCAGCGCCAGGTCCCGGCGGCGCGCGGCCAGCTCGGAGTCCAGCGCCAGCCGCTCGCGCGCCAACGCGTCTACCTCGCGCGCCAGTGCCTCCAGCTCCGGCGTGGGCTGCGGGCCCAGGCTCACCGGCTCCACCTTTTGAGCACGCATGGCGCACACCGCATATATTACCTATTACTAATGACTTAACGATACCATTGTCATCGTCAACCTGCACGACTCTTGATCCATAATGGATAAACTCCCTTAGGGATTATCCATATGTTAGTTGACGACGACGCAGGCGTGTTGACCTACATACATATATGTTTCTATTACATGGAAACTTCCCGAACTAGAGTGCAGATATTTGTAAGATATTTATTACTCATTCGATATTTATAATATGTTCCTACTATAAATCCATGGATATGTTAAAACATAGACAATTTTAACAATAACAACGTCTGGTTTTTTTCACCATTTCAAAAATAAAAAAACTTCTTATGCTTCTCCTGTTCTAAACTAGTCGATTATTTTAAAGTAAATTTAATATTGTGATCCTTTTTTTTTTTTTTTTTTTTTTTTTTTTTATTTTTATTTTTTTATATTGTGATCCTGGCCAGTAGTAAAATGCAAAGTTCCAAGAAACTTTTCAAAATGATCCTTGAAGTCGTTCTATGACATTTGACGTCTATCAAGTTATGTCATGTACAACATGTGGAAGGCACTAGAACATTTCTTGCGGTTAATCATAATAATTCTACTGTTCAATGCGATAATATGTGATATACGAGTTGACGTGAGGAAGAAAGTAGAAAAAATTCGTGAGAAAAGTAGAAAATTGTACGGAGATGCAGATAGACGGCGCTTAAAACAATGGGAACTAGATGTAGAAGACACGCTTTTATATCCAAGTAAAAATCGCAAAATTGTGTTTTTGCTACTAAAACTAATAAACTTGAACTCTTTAAGATCATGTTTGTCTATATCCACGACCATACACTTGGACACATCTTAAAAACGAGTATTTTTTTGTTTGAATGAAAATACATTATAGATATGTGATTTGATAGGGGATTTGTGCAGCTTTGATTCAAATCAACAGTCAGAAGAGGAATTTATCAGGTGAACAATGCTTATGTATAATATATAGTAGGTGCCCCTCTGTCCAAGTGAAAAAACAAAAGATTGTACACCGAAATAAAAACATTCCATTGTGAAATTCCAGACGGCGATAAACAGAAACTCGCGGTCCTATCCCATCTCTGGGTCGACTACTACTTGTGCAT
>DWDT01000335.1:0-22206 GCA_018245595.1 Microceris scylla
ATCACAGCAAGTCTCTTACGGAGTAGGCAGATAGAACAAAATGGCAAATATCTGTATTCATACAAACCTAAAGTGAATTTTCTATATTTATTATTCTCTTTATACAAGAGAAAAATATAATTTACATATAGCTAGACCTGTAGTACAAATATGCATAATGTTTCAATTTAAAGTAGACATACAAGTATACCGTCACCTTTGTAAGTCAAGAAACCACTCACTTCCGCTTACATTATAACTTCAAAACACCTTTCGGATATCATGAACTTGTATACACACATATTTATATTTAAAAATCATTAAGCTTGTGTATCATAACGGCGGATATTATTTTGATGACAACAATAACTCAGTAAATTAACCTTTTAAAAATCCGGGTTGTCACTTTCCTCTTACAAACAATGATCTTTCCTACGCACTTAAAAACGCTCGTTTCCTTTCAACGCAATAATGGCCAATTAGATTGCTTCCTCTGCACACAATGGAATGTAAAAAGCAGCTGTCATGCACCAGGGCGCAATAATTATGAATGACGAGGGGTGACATGACACGGCTTTTCGTTGAATTGGCAGCGCGCTTCAAAGGGCTGACTGGACAAGCTCGATCCAACTAGTACATACTCGTAATTCGTTACAGCAATATAAATCCGATCGAATAGATAAAAAAATCATGATTAAAATCTCAGTCAGAGCAATTTCCTAGTTTTCATCATTCGTTCAATTGTATTCAGATTCAAGAAGAATAACGTAAACGCAATTTCGGTTACCTATCTTGAGTGCGAAATGAGATTTTATGTAATGCTACATTACATACAGCGCACAACATTCTTGAACAACTTTCATCATCTCACCCAATTTCGACACTGTTTAACAAACGTAGAACATATTTAGTAGTTCGGAAAATGATGTTAAATCTAATATAGATCACCTGCTAGATTTTATTTCGGAAAATAACCCTTTCCCTAAATCATTGAGGGCGAACCGTTATTTGTTATTAAATCGTTAAATTACGACGGCTACACAAAAATTTGTCTATTACGTGATGCTTTTGTTTCACGCCGGTCCGTGGAAGCGTCAGTATCGCGTGAAAATGGATTACTCGCTGAGCGGGTCTCGGCGGCCTCAACATTATTATTCCGACTGAAAGCACTGCCCTTTACCCGTGCAATAACAGTATTGGTGAGTACTGGATATTCATGGCAAACAATTACGTCAAATACCCAAAGCCGTCGTCAAGAGCGAATAATAAAACGAGAAAAAAAGACCATATTGTATATACGTAAATTTGTGCTTTGTTTAGCCTTACTTAAATAATATTTATAGTTTTCGATGAAACATTAAGCTCATTCTCTAATTTAAAAACCAATTTCCTAGTAATTAGAGGAGTTTAGACAGAAATATTTGAATATTGGCCTACCAGCCATTGAAAAAAAACATACATTGGTACTTTTGGTGGTCGTAGTGTGGATAAGAAGCATTATCGACACCGTTGAAAAAGGAAATTTTACATGCAATTTGCTCACCTTTCAAATCGATCACTAGCGACAACTGGAAATAAGAGAAATTGTGTAAAAGCGAAGCCGTTCGAGATGATTGACAATAATGAAGTCGCCATTAGAGGCCATTCCAATGAAAGTGGTGATTTGATCAATGGCTGCCATCACATACCTACCATTATGCCTGTTACAATATACATAGCATTTACACCTGTTGAATTCCCATATATAAATCAGGTTATAGATTTCTTTAGTCCGTTATATATATTATATTATATAGATTTCTTAAGTCTGTTACGTATTGTTGCATAAATTGCAAAGTATAATCTAGATCCCCAGGCAAAAACGAAAACTCCTCCAGCTAATAGATTCACGATCCTAAAACGACGCCGTGCGAACCCACTAGGCGTTACGGCCAAAAACGACCTTGGCGGGCACAAAGTGAGCTAAGCCAGTGAATTGGCACTTCCGAAACCGACCGAGGACACATTGTAACGAATTGTACATCATTTTAACACTGATAGCTCAGACGTTAAACTGACCGCTTGGTGTTTGTAAAGCCACATTGGAAATTGATTGACCAAATAATGATTTAAATGTGCAAATATCAAATTGTAGCAGGATACAAAAAAATGTACATTGCCAAGTGAATTTAAAAGAGACCCATCGTCGGTGTATTTATATATTCGAGCGCATATAAATTCAAGTCCATTTTTATTTACACCTGTCATGTTAAGCGAAGAGCATACAAAAAGAACTTCATTTTAGTATTTTTTTGCTCCAAGTCAAATCGTAGCAGCTGTTACGACACGTGGTCTTAATACAACGACGTTTATAAAAACTGACTTTAAATCGATCTCGAAACTTCGAAGCAGGTGTTTTTAATGACGCTTGTATCTGTATTAAATACATTTATCGCAACTTTTACACTGAGTCTGCTTAAGGTACTTTGGCTTGTTAAAATCAGGTTGCATACCTCGTGAAGCGCTTATTTAGTGCCTGATTAAAGTACTTATTTTTGCTATAGCGTCTTAGTGCAAGTAGTTTTTATAACAGACATTTTTCCTTGAATACAAAAAGCGTTCAGGTGTTTTTTTCGTCTTGGTAATTTCGGTCTGATGATTCATTATTATTATTCACCATTTATGAGCAAAAGACGATAGCAAACAACATCGCATACTTCATCCTGGCGTCCGTTCCATGATCAAGATGGCACACAAGATGGCATTCTTCAATCTGGCATTCTTCACATGGTCTTAAACAATAAGATTTTACTTCATATATGATACGTACAAGAGGGCACATCAGAAAAAAAATCTTGACTTTCTATTATAAGAATTGTTAACAACTTTGAGAATACTGGAGGGGGCCTCCGTATAGAAATTGTTAGAGACTTGTTACTACAGTGGACTCCCTAGCCGTGGGTGAGAACCGCTGATTGATGATTTCCGTCCATTGTGTCCTCCCCACCAAGCGACCCGCAGTAGCCCGAGCGACGTAATAGTTACTTCAGCTCGTTTATATTACTCCTGACAATAATTCTTGCAGTCATGTCATTGACTCGTGCATTGACGACACACTGGCTCAAAAACATGGTTTATTGTCCTCTACTGACAAGACAAATTCAGTTCAATGTTCACCCATTGTGTCTCTACGATTTGTGTGATTACACCCAAGTGTTCCCATCATTTATTATTAAGAGAATATTGACGAAGTGTAACTAGAACTACGTCCTGCAGTCAAGTAAATGGAACAGGGCGATTAGGCACTTCATGACATGGCGGTGTTCGAAGCCAAGGGTTTTTGGAGCGACCCTATTCTGTCGGTCGTTGTACTGAAAGTGTAAAGCCTATAGTCGAAGTGTATAGTCTATGTATTAATTTAACGTTAAATGATCATGATTGTAATTAATACCCAACGAAACACCGAAATATCTATCGCGCTTATATTACTGATACACTTGAAAGAACTTAACCAATATCTATAAAAAATTATAAAAATAAAAATAAAAAGCCTTTTATTTCCTGAAGATCACAAGATAAAAAAACAAAGTAAAAAGTAGTAAGTTTTTTTTTTTTTTTTTTTTTAACCAATATCTATACCTATATGAAATCGTGTCGAGAGGATAAAAATAAATTCGACAGTATATACATCTACACTTTAGATATATTTACTTTCCTTAATCGCAATACCAATTGAATCTTACAAAATTTATTGGATCAAGGTTCAGTGTTGGATTCCGTTTCCCACGATATTTCGTGCGTCATCGTTAGAGCAAGTTACATTTCCTTCCACTAAACAGTCGCAACTTTAAACTTATCTATAAATTATCTACGTGTTAAAAACATTTAAATGCTATCTCTCTTTCTAAATACATGTAAAAATCTATATTTATTGTAGACAACAAATAATGTTTTTTGGTTTATGCAGAATAAGCTAGCATTTGCTCAGTACTACCTGATAGTAAGCCCTATACAATAACTGCATTTAAATAATTTAAAATACACATATTATATGGAACGCTAAGAAATGTAAAACCAAATTTTATCTTATAATTCAATAAGCTTAGTTATAGATTAACCATAACACTTCGAAAAGTAGAAATACACAATACAAAAACAAAACAAATAAACGAATACAACAGAAAAACCGTTCATTGTAGTGTTGATGTCGTGTCGTGGGCGCGTACACGGCCTACTTGTACATACATATGCATGCGATCCGTGGGAAGACCCATTACGACTTCGTCTCTCGCCACTGTGACAACAAGGCCTCACTGAGCACCAAGTGTATCCGTTATGCCTCCCATGAGACTCCTAATGTGGGCGCCCATTATGATGAAAACCCGTTGAATCTTTGTTTTTAAACCGAGACAGTGCTATCACATCTCGGTCTTATTGCCTCGTTAATTAGTTATCACAGTCAGCTAATAAGCTCATGTTAGAAACGAGAAAGTCAGTATGAAAGTCGGTAGAAAGTCATAATGTTAAAGATATGTATGAATTCACGCATTTAGTACACCATTGGTATTTTGCGAATCTATGTAAATGAAGACATTCACAGCTTTAGGTGCACAGACAGTCCAAACATATTCCGAGACTCGAAAATGTTTTTCCGTGCAGATTAATTTATTAGATTTAACCAGGAGGACAAATATCGATAACTTATACATAGTTGCCGGAAACACAGCAAAATAACTGAATAATAACTACTTAGAATCTAGTGTAACTGAATCAAGTAAGACGTAATAATAATTTTGTTCATAATACAATTTGCATTCGCTTCACGCAACTTGGAATGTCTAAGGAATGGGTTTATTATAAACACAACATGACTCATTTTTAAGACGATAACGTGTTAATTCGGACATGACATGTAAATAATGAGTAGACATCATAAAGAGGTGTAACATCACAGCTCATTCATGTGTGAATCAGATAAAGAATTTGATCTACTCTTCACTTAATTGACACTACAAAGAGCGCTACAGTTTATTCATAACCTTCAGAAGATACAAGATATTTATTTAAATATGTATATAAAACGTTAGATCATACATTTTTGTTTTACACATATGTATTTAACTACAAATATACTTACATTAGTATAACAAAATTAAAAAGCAAAACAGTAGTTAAATGGATTTCATAACACAATCGTAATATAACGTCTAAATAAGCTATATTTAATTATTTCTGCTCACCTAATTAGCTATTTATTGGGTGGCGAATAAAACTTCGGAGGATAACAATAAGCTGGCAATAATAGTCAATCAGAACGGATGAACCCTCTTTTCGTAAGTCTGATCAGTATGGAACGTAGGAACAAATTATGAACTTTTACGACAGTTTCAAAGTAATACAAAATCACTATACCTACTCATTCCACGAAAAAATTTAAGTTTTGGCACCTCAAAAGGATTCGGTCCTTGGCTTTGGATATTTTTACAAACTATACGCTCGATTGATTAGACCGACATCAAATCTAACCAATATTCGTGTACTCTTAAGAGCTAGACAACAAATGTGGTTAGAGAATGGCATAATGTTTGTGGAATCCGGCGTATTCTAGGAGCTTCATGATTAACAAAATCTACACCATAAATAAGCGTGAACTATTTATTTAACCAATTCCACGCATATTTATTCAAGGAAAACATGGAATATTTACGAGGAATTTTCTCATACGGGCGTCTCAGCGTACACTTTGCAAACGCCCAGAGTTATGTGACGTCATCGTAATCCTGGCATGGCGATATAATATGTATGACGGCTGAAAGCAACATTAACATGTTACACTAAAGAACAACAATGCCTGGTATAGCGATATACGATTATGGGAAGCAGCTATGAGATGTTATAAACAAAAATATCAATAGTACATTCTACATAGACGCGCCGTATTTCGACGTCAAAGAGACACTTATGATTTGTATGAGCTACGTTCGCTATTTCCGTAGCATATAAAAATAAGTAAACAAGCAAATAAGCGCTAATAAAAACGAACACACATCGAACGCGTGCACGCAGACGGACCATATTGAGTGCGCGCCCACCGGAGCATTTATCAACGGATGACACTCAGACGTCCGTTGACTCGCAGAATACACACTTTTGTGATATTTCCGAAACCGCCAATTTTAGACGGGCAGCAGAAAATAAGCCGTCGCGTCGCATTATATTATTAAATAACGATGTCACCCCCGGCTTGCTGCTTCCTCGCTTTAATGATAATTATATATGAATAGCAGTCGCCGACGTGCGACACGATTTTAACATTATAAATACTTGTGTAACGGTCTCATATTAACATTCAATGTGACATAAGTTTACAAGGCTAGAAGATATGTGTTTATTAAAACAAACCATGTAAGACAGCATGTTACTAACCATCGGGTGAGATAACAATATAATATGTTGAACCAATAGTAATAATAGACTTAAATTACCACAATGACGCATTTTACGTCCATATTTGTGTAATTAATGTGGTGCTACTTGCGTTAGTAACAAAACGCAAATCCGTAAAACAACACAAAAAATGGTCTTGAGACTAAAGACATTTTTTCATTTGCCTATATTTTACACGATCATTAAATATGAATAGTCAAGAGCATAAGAAGGAAAATAGTTTTATAATCATAGTGCTGTCAAGGTAACTGCAAAGTAAATAATGGAGATTCTTCTTATCACCAATAAAGAACCTCAAACTCGTAAGATTAAATAGACAAGATAAGTATTTAATTTCACATAATTAGCTTAAATGTACTGTTGTTGATAATAATTGTAAAGACTAATCGAATAGCTCTGCTTGCACTAATACTAAGATCCGTCGGTCGATCACGACCAAATATCTGCCAAGTATCCTATGTCGGTGAACGTAATAGAGTCAAGGATTTGTGATAAAAAATGGGTCTTATAATAAATATCGACCACTTATGGAAGAGCCCTGTTAGTTAGCTATTCGATGTGGCACATTCTATCTTATCTCGTAACATGAAACGTTTGATTTGGAATGACTGGCGGCGAGTGCGGTGGAGCTAGTTAGACTGGTCCCAAAGCCAATAAGTATCGCGTAGCAGCCAATTGCGTGTCGCGTTCCACACATGCCAGTCTTGATTGGCAGACAGATAAAGGGTCAAGAAAATTAGTAGTTTAGTGACTGTGTACCAACGACACATGTGCTAGATATGTCCAATTAAACCGGCGCCTTCTGATTCATATGAAGATACAAAAATTAAGACTACGTAGAGATGGAATATAAGGTGTTAACTATGCCATGTCTTGATTGTAATTATAAAAACTAATAAAAGGAAACAATAAATACATAACAATAAAAGGAAAAATGCATATTCATAAGCTGGTGGCCATATATTTCCATATATCTAGACAGATACATATTATACGGAATAGATATAAAAATTACATTAGGTTCTTCAACAGATAACGTACCTTATCTTGAGTACACTGTGATAGCACAGGGTTTAATTGTTATTTTAAGGGTCTAGAAAATATTTCCGATGTCATTAACAGGTCGACAACTTGAATCCCGAGGCGAATGGCATTCCATATTTCGTATTCCCAAATTTAACCAAAATATTTTCTTAGGACAAAAATATTTATAATATACAGTCTCCTCAAACATATTAACCATTAATTATTTCAGTAGTGAGTTTCGATGTTTATCTAATATGTAATCATACATATTTAGATAAAAGGACAGAATTATGACATTGATAAATACTAAAACACCGCTAGATTATTACGTGGGGAAATTATCAGCTGACAACGAAAAAAGTTGTCGATAAAATTATTATTAGCAACTCGAATTTCTTCGCAGAAAAACTCACGAACCGATTGAAGAGCTCATGTCGTATCTTTTTTCGTGCCGGGTTGGACTCGATTATATTTATATACGCATTATACCTGTTTCGCGAATACGAATAATGTCTCGGGAGGTCGTCCGGCGCATTTCTGGCAATGCTCTAATGGCTAAATACACAATCCACAATGGAAGAGGTTGCCTTGGTCGGTTCGCCGCGCACCGGCTTAATGGAAGGCCGCTCACATTCTATTTTAAAAGTCAATTGTTTTGATTGATCGATTACCCGGCTAATAATCGATTTTGTGCGGTACGCGCGCGCCTACACGAAAGTAATTTACAATCGGCGAAACAAATACGAGTCATAACATAACTTTCAATTGGAAAGAAAGAGAGATATGGACAAGAGCATCTCGCAATCACCGCTAGACCTTCTCCTTTCAAACAACTAGAAGTTTATTTCATTCAACGCGAAATCATTAAAGCTATGTATATTAAACGAAATTGAAAACATCGAAATGTTATCTTGATTCTGGGCTAACCATAAATAGCTGCAACAGAATATTGGGTTTCACGGAGGAAAAATTGCTAAAAGTTGCTTTCCGCAACCCCTGCATGCAGTTTATTAACTTTTTTACTCCGGAGGGTGAATAGAAAATTCATATTGTCGTCTATGGACAAAAACAAGGCAAGCCGAATTGTGAGCTGCAATGAGTTGAAAGCTAAAGTGAAAGGTTAAAACGTTAGTATTTCAATTAAAGATTGTAATATATTTGAACAATGTAATAAATAGTAATCCCCTCCGTACAATTATATTTCATTCTCACATTGCTTTTCAATTTCCCACATCACGTAACAACTATGAATATGATTTAAAAACTCTACTTACTGAATTTCCCCATTTAACGGAATATCAAGTATGACTGGGACGTCACATTAAAACCATATTCAATGGTGCAAAATAGAAACTAGTCGTTGACTGAAGCCTGTCTCTTAAGCCTGCTCCTATAACGGCCGTCGCGTCTGAGCCATATATTCTAGTGGTAGAGAAAAATGGCCTTAATTGCAATTAAATAAGGCGCATCGGTATGTGAGGAAATCGTAGCTTTCCGCCGTCTAACGTTGCCCGCTGTCCACTTTTACTTTCGCCCTCGTCCGTTCACCTGAGCGAGCTCGAGACTGCCCCAGATTCGACCAGTGTTTACTTGAACCCTCCATTCGACACGAACTGTTCCAGATACAATAATCGTCCAATGAATTTACTAACAAAATTACAGGTAAATGCTCTCCAAAAACAAATTATGTGCTATTCACCGAGGAGGTATAAATTAACTCTACAACTTTCCTAAACTATTCAGGCAGGAAATCCATGCAATATTCAAATTATTAATAACTTAACAGGTAATCCTTTGTATTATGTTGACCCGCTGTTTACATCGTATACTCATTTATTCATTTATTAATAGCACTAAACAAATAGCAAGGAATAGAATCCATACTTTTTAATTATAATAATTTTCTGTTAATAATGAGACATACTTTTAATTAAACCTAGTTTTAACAACTACACTTGCTTTTAATGATTACACTTGCTTTTAGTAATCAAACTTACTTTTAGTAATAAACCTACTTTTAGGAATAAGACTAGCTTGTTGAACTGTTGGTTAGGGATTTTCACGGTCATGGCGAGAGATACGCGTTCGATTTCCAACAAAGACAAATCATGTGGTAAATACGAACATTGATTTTGTATTCGGGTATAAAACTACCCGACTACTACTACTACTACACAAATATATTTCGAAATATACAGTTTATCAACTGTTTTTACCATAGGACAGATTGCTTAGTTCGGGATCTGAAGAGTGTCGTTATCCTAAGATATTATTTATCTTTATTATTATTTCCGTTGGCCGATAGACTAAGTCGTTTTATACAGACGCCCCCTGGGCGGCGGTCATTTGGCGCCCCTTTACCAAGAGCGGGAAAAACTACTAAAAGGGGATTTTCATATTGCACGTAATTCCCAATGTAGTCATACGTAGGCATTAATCGTCGGAATCAATAAACTGCATGGAATATAATTGACTGATTGGAGTGTAGGGACGTGGCAAAACTTATTTATACATTGCACCATTTTATAACAAAATATGTCGTACGAAAGTAATAACCGTACTTATTTTCACGCCTATTTGTCATTGGGGTGGGCAGAGATTAAAGATTTCCATTTGTTACGGTCTTGGCAGACTTCTTTCGCTTCCTTCGACTTCAAAGTCGTCATATATGCTCGTCTATTAAAGGAACTATTGACTCGACCTTGTTTTAAGTAATAACCATGTATTAGAATTATTTTGTTTCTTAATTAACACAGTCTTTTTTTGTGGCGACTGGTAGGTACAAAGGAAAAACCGGTTAATTAACTTCAAAGTACAATATATGTAAAGTAATTTTAAAATTGTTGTATGAGATTATTCGTGAAGTGCGAGATGAGGCACATTTGACGGCTGAACTTTTTCTCGTTGACTGACACAACTACGATATAATACTGCGCATGCAACATGTTAGCGGCAATGCATGAAGAATTGACAGCGTCACATATTAAACATACCGCAATCAAAAATATGTATTTTTATTAGCATCAGTCATCAAACGACAAGACGTATACGCATCACTTTTTACTACTTGGGCCGGCGGTTCCGTTCATCACATCAAAGAAACATCCGTAGACATTTTAAAAAAAGATACATTTTTTTTCACAACACAAATAAATCCATCACCAATATACGGCTTCGTAACCGCAGGGTGTTTACTAGAGTAGAACACGATGAATGAAGTTAACCGCATTCCTACAAAAATTGAAAATTTTCAATACATTACACAAAAATGGGGATACCATTTATGAAATTATTGCTTTGGTATTCGATTTACGGATTGCTTTAGAGTTGTTTGCAAACAAGTACCTCTGTATGTAGGTTATTCTTCATGGTCTTGTTTTACGCTCTGTCAATAGAACATGCATATTATTACATACTGACAAAAGGACAGACACAGTTCACATTTCTGTTGGTGTTGCTTTTGAAATGTACAAACAGATTGTCAATGGTGAAAAAAAACAATCAAAATGCCACACCACAAAACCTCTTTAAATGACTATACTATCTAAACAAACGAATGCATTTAATATCCAAATGTTTTAATACACGCCTAACCAATAAACGCTATATTTATTTTTATTTTTGACAATATTATTTAAATATAAATCCCAAAAAACCTCTACCCCACTTACTGTTTCTGGTCAAGGGCAGATTGCAAGTTTCAAATGCTAATATCAAATTGCAAAAGGCACAATAACTGCAAACTGTTGCAAACTGCAAAGATCATAAAATCAATCTCAATTGTATCATTAATTTAGTTTTTGTATAGTTTAATTTTATCATACTATTTACAATCCCTGCGTAGACAACTCTACCCTATATGCCTGTACACACCCTAATGGAGAATATTGTTGTCAATATTACTTGACGGATCAATAGTTAATGTTTTAGTACTATGACATTTTTAAATACCTTCAACACGAACATTGGTGCTTCCCTTCCTTAATAAACAAGACAAACCTTACACCAGATATCAATACACCTATTACTAATTTTATAGATCTCATAATACATGTTGTGGTTGCTTCCAAGTAATATGTGTCCTGTGGTTAGTTTTATGTAAGTTCAGTAATACTGAAAATTACACCTTATTTCCTACTCATAAGACACTACTATTTTATATACATATGTATATGAATCAAATTCAATATGTATTTGTTAGTTATTCATTTCTGCTTACTGATATTACTTTTATGAAGAATGAAAATTAGCAGATTTCCATTCCTTTCCTGGCTGTAGATAAAACCTAAGTCATCAGAAAAAATATTCTACAAATATAATTATACACTAACCAGAAAAAAGACCCAATATGTTAATTTATAAAAGTAAAATTGTGCAATACCTGCCCAGTGACACTGGACATTTTCTATGACACTTCAATTAATGTGGAATGTTTGACAGTGTAAGAATTACAATTTAATGAACATTCACAAGAGACAACATACAATAGTTGCAATATAATATTTATGATTAAGACTATTATTAGCTTTTATTAGAGTTGTTTAAGCAACATAAACAAGGATTCGAGAAATGTATAATCCTGAAGAAGAGTTGGGATAATTCACAATTATTGTGCTCTAAAATGAGACCCTAAAACTTTCTGTTTGTTATATACCAAACAATAGCTCTGTGATTTCAATTAAAAACATATGCAGTCAAACAATACAAAGTGCTGTAAATAAGTTTGTTTTTAAAAATGGCCTAATAGGTGAACAAAGAAGGAATAAAAAATATATATAAACAAATCTATATGACAAATAAAAATAAACAATACTATTAAATGCTTATAATGGCAAAGCTTTTAAACTAGGTAGGGCAGTGTTCTAAGTCACTGTACTCAGCAAAAATAATGACACATTGATCTTCTAGTTACATTAATAGACACAGATTGTTTGTCAATGACACATCATGGGGAAATATGTATGCTGACACTTAAGCTTCAAAGTATTATAATTATAACTCACATAAATATAAACCAACACATCTGTTATTCATAGAAAACAATAAAACATTTTTTCAAATACTTTCCATAAATCACTGTAAGTTTATGTTTGACTACCATCTCACTAGACAATGAGTGAGATGTAGTCTAAAACATATTTATGCATCACTACAAATGGAACCAGAGATTAGGATGTAATAACTTTAGCGGTGAAATGTGTCAAGACCATTTTGATGTGCACATTAAAAAACCAAGAGGCAAACCTATTTCTGCCACATAGCAGTACTTGCACTGCATTGTACTGGTCTGTTGGTAGTGGCTGACAGAACACACTGGAATAGAAGAAGCTCCCACTTAATAATTGTAACCAATCTCAATAATCCATTAAAGTACTCTTTATTAGGGAATGCATTTGGGCTCTTGAAAGGAGACAAATGGATACACAGAACTAATTTCCTTCAACCATGTATCTCTGGTAATGGGTAAAGATTTTAAGTTCATCATCAGCTTTAAGCCATTCTTTCAATATTATACATGGATATCCTCAGTGTATGTGAAATGTATAAATATAAGCTGCTCTAGTCACAAGTTAGAGTAAATTATTGAGAAATCAAAGATGTATGGTATTCTTCCAATATTTACTTTCACCTGTACAAGAGGTGACATTTAATATTATTAACACATATGTAAAATAAATGGTGTATACTTCAGTGTGGGTGTAAATCTTTAATTAAATTCTGGATATCCAGAGAAAAGGGCTGAATTGTATTTACGGATACAAAAAGTGCAATATGATACATTAATTGAAGTGAATTGGAGACTTGTTTCTGGCATTCCATGAATGAAAACAATGTAAGAAGCTAAATGGAATTGCTGTCATAAATCCCCTACACCACAGTAGAACATCACAGTTGACAAGTCTTGCATGGTATTGCCTATATCAAATGCATTTAAGAATTGTTCCATGTTCTAGTTTCGTTGGCTGATTGCTGATTGCTGATTTGTCTCAACACAATAAAATTGAACATGATGTATGGTAACAACAGAAATTGGTGTCGTTATTCAATTTACATGAACAATTCATGCTTGGCCTACTTTATTATTGTGATTTTCTGCCTGCTTTAACATAAGTCAGTTATATTTATCATGTTTTGGTTTGTTTTATTAGTAATCAATATACATAACTTTGAGAAAGTCTTTAAGTAGTCAGTACATATATGTGATTTTTCGAAAGTTTATTTGTCAACAAAGTTCACGTACCTGAAATCCAAACTAAGGTTTCTTTGGTGCGTGGGCGGCTTGCTCCTGAGGTCGCTCCGGCTACCATGAATGGGGACATCTTCCAACATGCTCAGACACTTAGAGTACTCCGTATACCCATAACAGGAACACGCAATGCAATCAGAGAGCAAACAACAACATGGCGGCGACTCAGTGCATCAAACGATATCGTCCTTGCTCCAACGGTACATCTAACGAGCGATACATACACGCGCAGAATTTCTGCCTTTATCTTTCACAACTTTAAATGATCCATATCTGGCTAATTTCCGAACAAACCAGTTGTTATACACAGATCCTAAGTAAATAATAAAATAGTTAGAAAATAATTTAATACGAATGTAAAAAGAAACGAATATTATAAAAATATAGAAATCGATGACTGTCACTGTGAGACAAGTAATAAAATTATTTTTATTTTGTTGTCAGTGTAAAGTCGACTACATGGATAACGTACGTAACAACACATGAACACAACAGCGACACGGTTGACGATTTTCTCAACTACGCGCGCACAGATATTAAATTAAAGTCAAACTGAACGGGAATGTCTTCAATAAAATTAAACTTATTTTAAGCGAAACGGAGATAATACTAAGATTTCTAATAATATTAACATAACGCACTGTATGCTACAATATTATATTAAACAAAAACTGCACACAAGAAATGATCACAATGAAAAATGTTGCTATATTTAATTTTTTTGATATCTAGCATTGTAAATTATGAATAATATGCATAGTGCATACTGCATACCAAACTCTAGAACAAAACAAGTGAAATAAAAAGCGTTTACTTTGCCTAATATTTGAGACTAACATTATTATTTTATTTTTACCAATCCTTAATTTTTTAAGCGCACCCTAAGCGCAGCATCATTGGCAGTAAAAGTAACTGTGCTTTGTAATACGCAACCCTCATTCCCAGCATGAGTATAATGGGTAAAAACTCCTCTGGGGAGCCTTATTTATAGCAATAGACATAATCCGATTGACGATGATGAATTTTTTCTCAAATGGTACTGTCTTAACATAAACGTAACTTCACGCCTGTACTCCCAGAAGGTGTAAGCAGACGAGTGTAGTTCAATCCTACGATTCAATGGAATAGGTGGTGAGCCTATTGCCATACACAGGGCACAGATCCAAACGTTTTGAAATTCTCCTATAAGCTGTACACACTATGTACTTTTTGTAGTGATATTGATACAACTGCATGATCATATACGCATGTTTGTATCAATAAAAACCCGTGTGTACATAGAAAAAATGGCTCAGGTAGGTACAGGGTGGAAATTTTTTGTCTGTTTGTTTTTTAAGTTGATGCCTAATACTATAATATAGGTTTTATAATGTTAGCATTGATGCCATATCGGCTTTGCATTGATGATATATTGCATTGTTATTTCGATTCTATAATTGCAGCAGGACGACCAGTGACTATATCATTGCAAATGCACAAAACAGCAATGAGTACACAGCCTTCCAGACTGGTTGCAATGTCATCCCGAAAAAACATATGTGAATTAAGCTTGTACAATGATCATTATGATTTGGTCAATAAAGAACTTTATAAATAAGCATGTTAACAATTTATTAACTCAATAAATATATCAGCAGCATGTTCATAGTTTACTTAAGATGATAGTCCTAAATTAAGTGTGCTGTAACTTTCTAAACATTATACATGATATCGCTGGAAATTATACAATACTGTGAAAATAATATATAAGTAATTGGTAATGTGTAAAATAAACAATGTAAAAGCAAAAATCTGAAGCATTGTTTCATGATTTAACAGTAGTATCTTGAGACTGTCTAGAAGGTTGTCTCTTATGAACATTAGGTTTTCTTAATCTGTGGAAATTAGGCATCACCCTACTGAGGAAATCTAGTTGAAGCAGTTGTGAAGGTTGCTTCTCCAGAGCCTCCCTGATGTGGTGGTCTGAGCCCCATATCACAGTATTGTCAGGTAATGTCTGTGGGGCTGTAAGATGACATGCCGCTCCTGTAAAAATTGAATTTGAATTGCATGTTATGCTTTATATAATTTTGATTTTTGGTTATAGCACTTAATTGGTTAAGGGTTGTATGTATAACAAAATAAATATTACCATGCATTAGAAACATTAAGTTTTATGAACATTGAAAAATATTTTATGCATCCCCACTGATATAATGCATCATTCATCTGAATCAATATGAATGCTTAATGAAATTCCTAAAGGGTTCTGTTAATCTCTATCAAGATGGTGACGGGGGCAGGTCATTAAGAAAGTCCTAGGATATGTCCCCGATATCCAATACTATTCTGGGTGTGCAAAAAAAACTCCTAGTGGACCAGTACATTGAAATATGTATATTCAGTGTGCTCAATATGGAGGACTGCCATATGTAACATTTTATATCACCTAATTACATAATATTTTTATATCTATCAATATTTTAATACATTTGTGATTTATTTGGCAAAGTGAAACAACTAATTTTAAATTTTCAGAAATATTTCTGTATTTTAGAGAACAAAACAACTAACCCAGTTATTATTGTTTGATAACAGTTGTTAAACAGCCACTTTTATCAATATCTTCAAAATCCCATAGTGGTGAGGTTATGATTGGAATTTTTTTTGTAATAACAGCAAATTTAATTTAAATCAAATCATAAGTATAATATGGACTGGTCCCATGCATTTTAGTTTGTAAACAATTTTTGAGACATTTGTCACACAACCACAAGCTGCAATAAAACTGTGTCCCAACCAGCAAACACAATTAAACAAATACGCTATTAATAATTTATCTTACCTATAACACATCCACCACCAATTTTAACATCCACACCAACAAAGGACCTGCACTCAAAAACATTGCTCTCTCCAATATGACCACATGGTGACTCCAGTCGGCAACCAACTTCAAACACATTGTGGGCACCAATGAAAAGTGGTTTAGGTGGATTCTCTTGCTTATCACTTTTTCTGTCAAAATAAAAGCTGAGTTATATTGTACGAAGACAATTCAGTGTATTTACATAATAAAATTTCAACATTCATCAAGGAAACACATTCATATTGATTTTGTGCTTGGCAGTTGGATTACACATTTGATGAAAAAACAATATTATTAACTTTATTGGAGGTATGAGATAAAAAAAAAACACATTTACATTACTTCACACCAGCAATCCCTGATGAGCTAAGCAGAGAAGTACACTACACTCCTATGTTTCACCAGATAAGTTTACTTCCCACTAAGAAAATACTGATGAGACTATTGTTATGCACAGAGTGCAAATGCCGACTTCAAGCCACTACTAGAAATTTCAGATTAGAAAAATCAAATATATATTCCAATCAATGTGATGTGATCACCAAGTCACAATTTGAAATCAAATTTCGCTTTTTGAATGTAATTCCAAATCATAATTGTAACAGAAGAGACTGTGCAGTGCTACAGTTAACATTGGCTATTGATGTGAGCGGAAGCTGTGCTGAACAAAGCTAAGTTAGAAATAAATAAGTTGGTGAATATTGGAACAGATTGACACACAATAGCTTTGTAAGAATCATCATATACAAGAACCAATTAAATATGTGACTTTTGACTTACTTATGGATAATAGTTGAATATTCCTCAATTATACAGTACTCTGCAATAATGATAGGTCCACCTTCAGCAATTATAGTCACTCTTGGATGAATGACTGTACCACCACCTATAGTTATGTCTCCTTCCAAGGTGCAATCTTCACAAACGGTTGCTCCCGGCAATATTTTAACACTGAAATTATGTATACAGTATAATTTGAAACCAAATTATTATGAAAATATTTGAATATAAACATCTAATTTTTCTACTAACTTATGAGACATGATTAACTTCTTTCGGACGTACAACACAGAGGTAAAAAAAAATTGTTGACCTAATAAGCTTTAAACAAGTAAATAAGGGATAAATACAAGATATTCATAAAAATAGCAACTTAATAAAACTTATTAACAAAGTTCTTGAAATATTCGTTGTATCTTAGTGTTTTTATAATGACACTCAGGATAGAATTTTAATTATGACAGCTGATGTCATGTCATTTTCAATATGTCTCATATCACATCCACAGTGTAAAGTTTTGGTGTTTTTGGAATGACAATGTCATTGTAAATAATGCCATATTATTAATCAAGTGTTGATAGTAAAAACGATTAATAATACTCTGAAGACTGTTTTGGGAACTTGAATTAAAATGATCTGTTATATTATCTTAAAAGTTAATATTTTATTGCTTAATTGAAATCAGTGAGTAAAATACATTTTTAAATATGAAATAATTACAGTTTATTGAATAGTCAGCCATTAAGAAATAAACATTTCAGTACAGGCTTATTGCAACAGTGTAATGGTGTACAATTGGGCTTTGGGGCCCTTGATTGTAATCATGGCGTGCAATTTTTTCTTTATATGAGTAGCGTAAGATGTAACATTATTTGCTGTAACAGTAAAAAAAAACCTGATTAAAGTTCTTAAATGAGGAATGAAGTTTGTTAAACAACACTTGGTCACTTAGCCTTAAACCTTTTCATTCTGAGATTAGACTTATCTACTTGACAAAGAAATCACAGATAATGATAAATTGATGTTCCGTGCTTATAACACTGCTTAAGTGCGTAATATAATAAATAATATGTACGATCTAACGATGGGTCGTTGAAGGTTTTTGCATCAACGAAACGTTAACGTTAATTTCCGTTCCTCAACTAGTTAATTTCGTCAACGAGTTAAAGTTATACTAATTTCAACTTGCATCAATTATAAACGGTTTTTAACAATGCCGCAACGATCAACGCGAGATAATTAGAGTTCAAATTAAGTCTTGGTAGCATGGTACCATTTATCTAGATATATTTTTATTTTTAACGTAAATTTAATTCTACACAAAATACAATTTACGTTGAAAAACTAAATAATCGTTCCGCTTGTTTTCACGTGTTAAATACATAGGTTAATGTCGTTGACGAATTTAACTAGTTAATTTATATTGGGTTAACGTTAATTCGTTTAAAGTAAATCAACGGTTGATTTAACCAGTTCGTTGATTCAACGACCATCGCTAGTGGGATAGATACACTGATACTTTTGGCACTCTGTTCTCTGCGTACCTACCCACTACGGAACCTGACGTAATGATATAATATTACTCACATTTTTATGAAATAAACATGTAACTGCAATATTACAGTAGATCATTGTAATTACAGCGTTTCTATGAAACATACCAAAGAACAAATAATAAAACTATTTTTATTTATGTTATGATTGTTATTTATGTGATCTTAACATTGAGAATGCAGTCAGCTTAAGCAAATGTCACCTCCGGACCACGGTGGCTCAGTGAAAGCACTGAGTGGACTGTGAAGTGTTACGTTCTGAGATCAGAGTCTGCTACCTCTGATTCGCTTTCTATAATCTTCGACAATAGTTTCACGCGAACGTGAACGTGAACACCCATTATCGGGTTAGCACATTCAGTCGTCACTCCTCTTGTTGTTGACTTTAACGACGGCTTGTCTAACGCTCTCAGCAGATAAAACATTATTCCTCAATTTCATTTTTTATGTCTCCATACAAATGATGCATGAAATCTAATCTTGTTTGGATAGCAACTTCATCTTCACTCTTGCACAACAAAGGTTGAAATTGTATAAAATTATTTTGGCTATTATTTCTCCATGTACCAAGCTCAATTAACTCATTGTTAATGTATGTATCAACTGATCCCTGTGGACTATAGATATACCTGGATGTGGTACTTTTTCGTAAATAATTATGCAACAAAATGCAAGTCAGTGTAATAATAGATGATTTTGAAGCATCTAAAAGTAAAGGTTTTTTAAATACTTTAAACACTGTTGACATAATGCCAAAAGCATTTTCTGCTACTGCTCTTGTGTGAGCTAGTTGTTGATTGAATGCACGTTCAGTGCTGCCGGAAGCATAGTTTTCAGAGAAAGGTACCATCACATGCTTACTGAGAGCAAATGCTTCATCGGCAATGAACACATATGGCATATTGGTTTGGCTTCCTTTAAGTGGCCTGGAAACTGGCAAAGCAAAGGTGTTATTGGTAATTTTATAGTACAAATTAGTTTCATTGGACTTAACATCATCATTTGTCTGAGTTTGTACATCAGCAAAAATAAAACAATAATCACTGTCTACCAATGACATGAGCTCGATACTAAATTTGCCTTTGTAGTCATGTTCAATGCCTGTTTCATAGGATGGTACTATAGTCACATATTTGCCATCCAATACGCCTAAGCAATGGGGAAAATGAAATCCCTCTGTTTTCTTGAGCCATTCTTCTTCATTTCTTGGTAACTGAAACAAAAAACAATTTAATAATAAGATATATTTTTCTAACAGTTTTATTCTTTTCAAGTGAATCAAGCGTATAATTTTTTATGCAATTTTTTTCACTATCCTTACTAAATATCAAGTCTCTGTGATATCACATTTTATTCATAGCATCACAACTTGAATATATGAACATGTCTGCAGAGGAATGTAGTACATTCCTATGTTTTGCCAATTACATTATATGTCTCATCATGGATCTAAACTCTGAGCCACTACTTGAATTTCAAGTTAGAAAATTCCAGCAGTAACAAACCTAGAGATTGAAGACAGGATCTCTCGACAAGCAGTAGCACCATCGACAACTCAACCAACAAGGCAGTCAGAAGTTTATCAGTAATTTTGATAGTACTGATAAAGTTCCATATTGCATACAATATTGAAATACTGTATGCAATATGGAACTTTACCTTATTATTGCAAAATTTACTGAGTATTGTTAATGAACAATGTTAATTTGGTCAAATAGTACAAGCCTTCTTCATCTTCATCTTCATCCACACCCAATGTAGTTAATGGGTTGGCAGTTTTATTTCAGAACTCATGAGATCGTAAGTTTTGGTTTAGTAGCAACTACAGCTGTGATACATGGCACCAAGCTTAGCGAGAGATGATTGCAAATCAGGTGGTTGTTTACAGTTAAGCTGTCAACATCAATATCCTTGACATAAATTAAAATTCATTATTTATTAACTCTCAATTACTTTTCATAATATATGCAATATAAATATGTTTTGTTAGCACACAATGAAAACATATGACAAAAAAATATGTTCAAAATATCACAGTTTCACCATGTTGCCTACAAACATAATATATTATATTCAATTTTATCTCATCAAACTCATAAAACAATCATAAGTTATTTCACTTACTTTGATCATATGCTTCAGAAAACCATTAATAGCTGAGCAAACTTCAGTAATAATTTTTGATATAACTGACGTAGAAATATTAAATAGAGACTGTAAACTTTCATAGCTGTCTCCAGTAGCCAAGAATCTCAATGTTAATGCCAGTTTTGTTTGAATTGGTACAGAATCTCGCAAATTGTTATTTTCTTTGCCAATAATGAGAGATAATTTTTGCAACAGATATTCAAAATCCATACTTGACATAGGGATACATTTTGAACATTCAACAGATAACTCCCCATAAAGCTCAAACAGTTGAGGAGTCCCATTTTCCCTGAAATTAAGTGCATTTTATTAATATATAAACTTCTAAATTTTAATCATTAAAAATTGTAAGTATTGCAATTTAAAGTTTCTAAGTATTGCAAGTAGTCATTGAAAAATGTAAATAGAAATTAAGGCAAGCTTGATTTTAAAACGATGCACAATTTGTCATCATTTCTATTGTTTACATAGCAGGTTTGAAAAAAGAGCAGAACTTCATCCACCAAGACATATTAAACAGTTCAAATCATACTATTCCAAAGATTTCAATAACCAAAAAGATATGACCGCAGCTTAAGATTTTATCATTTAAAATAATAATAATCTATGTTTACATACTTTCCGTCTGTCCGGTCGTTCGTACCATTTTGTTGTAAGGACTGAGCCTTTCTTTTCAGCTTTTTGTATTTGTTCACATAGTGTTTTTGCAACCCTCGCTTTTGCCTACTCAATATCACATTTAAGTAATTGTTATATGTTGAATACAGCTGAACGGCAGCGGCTGCAAGCATTTCTTCGTTCATCCTCGGTCGATGAATTCACCTTAAACACTCTAACTTACAGTGTAAGGATAAAATAATTTTATGTATTATGTTCAAATAATACTTTATGGTCTTATTTAACAATAACCATTTCTATTTTAAAATACATACATTTAAGATTTATTAAAAAATACAGATATTATCATCTTATCGATAGTTTTACGTATTTTTGACAGTGACATGGCATTTGACAATATTGTTGTCGTAAAATGACATTTAAACCAACTTAAGTTTAAAAAAAAAATCTTAGGTATTTCATTTCTAGAATTGATAAGATAAAAAATTACAAAAGATTCTATGTGCACATACAATGTTTTAATGTTTGTACGACAAATATTTACTAATTAGAGTTTTACTAGTTTTTGGAGCATTAGTAAA
>DWDT01000336.1:0-22194 GCA_018245595.1 Microceris scylla
CGTTCGCACAACAGACGTTACAATCGATACGTTCACTAAACGGACAAATCCTTTTCACACCAAATGCCTGTTTGCAGAATATTAAATAACAACCGCTATTGACATGGTGTTGATACTAATTTGAATAGTTTAAAATCACAGGTTGAAATAGCCTAGTGCTTAAGAATTCAGTCCTCACTCTGCGGGTCCTGTGTTCAAATCTGTGGGGCGCATCTCTAAGGCGCGCGAATAGTGCCAACCCGTACTTGGCTATCGTAGTCACGCGTTGACTCTCTCATTCTGAGAGGAGATCTATGTTCCAACAGTAGAACGGTAAAACGGTTAGGAAAAATAACAATGATGCTAATCATTGTCATCATCAGTCATCATCAACCATTTAAATCATCGCTACACTCTCGGTCTCGAGCCACATTTCAAAATAGGTGCTAAGCCCATAATCTAACATGCTACGCGAATACGAATTGGCAGGGATGTACGTTCATTGAAAAATTAACACAACTATATCAACGTAAACATATAAACAACAGAAACGCGCGTTTAAAACGCTCATTTGTACAACGCCAACCAGAAATAAAAGGTCATTGTCATTGCAAACGGGCGGTACTCGACGACGGACGGTCAGACCAAACAATGATATTAGCAATAATTTGTACTGTGTAATGACTATTAAGCATGCATTAAAATATCTTTTAACTCTTGCATCAACTTTTTTCAATGGTACAATTTGAAAAAGCAAGATAAGATTGCTAAAATGCTTTCGTATAGGATCTGCCTGTAGAAGTACAATTGGTACACCCATCCACAATATATAAATCGGCAACATTCGATGCCTTTATACTGATATTTTCATCACACGTTTTCAATCGAAAAGTCGTCTAGGTGAAAGCAAAAATGGTGCAAAGCAATTCTCTAAGCTAATGGCATTGGACTTTGCTAGACTTGCATAAGGCTTTCGAATTCCATCACACTACAAAGGCTAGTGTGAATTAGATGAGAAAATGCCGATCTATTGTATGAAATACATTGAATTTCTTTATTGAAATATGTACAAATGAAATAGAAATAATTCATCTTTGTTAGCATTGTATTAGATATTACAATTTAATTATTTTCGATTGTGGCTAAAATATTTCATTTATATTTTATTCATAATAATATTTAAATAGCCTAGAAAGAACTTGAATTGTAATTTCAAAACGAATCGTACATTTAATTGTACATTTGATTTTCACCTTTTCAGCACTGCAATTACAATTTCCCGAAATCAAATCACAGCCTTTCTTCGCTACTCCGACAATTTCAAAATGGCGCTATCAGTTTAATTTGTAATTTGATTTATTTCATTAGCATAATATATTACTGTCACATTTCAGTAATTTTAAAACTCTACCAACACATTGAATTTGGTGGCATTGGTATACCAAACCCAAAAATCTTAAAACTATTTCACCGTCGGTAGTTTTATGAGTGTCCTATAGACCTTTTTAATAAAGTACCCCCCGAAACATGAAAAACTCTTGAAAATTTACCAGTATCCTTAAAGCCTCGAGGGACAAATATCACGCGGTGTTTGCTTAATAGGAGACATCTACTTTCACATGTAGAAAAACACAAACCCTGAACATATTAGCAACCATTGTTTTATTCAGAAAAATATTTATATTTCTAATAATTAGATACAAAGTGAGTACCGTGAGATACATACATACACATGTATGTACACAATGTAACCTTTGATTCATTAATGTATCATTACAGTATAATTAAACTGTCATTAAGAAATGTAATAAAAGACGTGATGAATTTATAACTGTTCCTCTCATTAGTTACCTAATTCACAATGACGTCATACAAGAAGGTCAACTAAGGTGCACTTTTAATAGACGAACATGTATTAAAACTTTAATGAAGGCAGGAAAGGAAAATTCTTAGGATTGTAACCGACTAATTTACTTAATTTCTGCGTATCCTTACGGGGGTGTGATGTTATGTGTGTACGAAGCATTAGTAAAAGATCGGCTAAACTTTTAACGAAAATAAAACTTCAGTTGCAATGGACAAGTTACTGTTTTTGAAAACTGTACAATCAAAATCAAAAACCCGCGACAAAGATATTGGTAAATAATAAAAAATAATCACGAGACATTCACTAGTAAATAAGTAAATTTTAAATAACTTGTAATTAAAATTTGCGTTCTGAGGTTTTCCTTATAATACAAATACATTTTAGGACATACTGAAAATTCTATCTTATGTATAAATATCCACACTTTGAAGTAGATATATTGTGAAGTAATTAACTGTAAACACGAAACGGTACATTCAACATATAATTAATTATAACTAATTTATTATACTCATCAATTATATTCATTGTATTCATTCACTTAACACAATAACGATAAATATAATTATATTCATTGGTACTAATTATAAAATGTAAGCATTATAAACATTTTAAAACTATTAATATTAAGAATGTTATAACATTAACGAATGTATTGAATTTTTCATATTATAAAAATGTAGATAATTGGTGAGAGAATCCATCAAAGCGTTCTGAAGATAGTCCTACACTTCATACACGCACGCTACTTTCGCAATAATAATAATTTAAATCTAATTAAATTATAGTTGCACTGTTCCACAAGGAACTGCAATTAGAAGGAATAAACCAGTAGCTAGAGTGGAATATTTAAAACTCGGCAGCGTCAGGCAGTCTATTTGAACTGGGCACACGACACTACGTACCCACGATGCGTACGTACCTATGGCACGTGTGAACTTTCGCTTGGAACGAACGCGTGCAGAATAACCGAATAGATACACATACAAACAGATAATCTCACACATACGTACGTACGTTGGCACAAAGCGTGCAGAATAACCGAATAGGTACACATACATACAAACATACACACAGGCATACATACATGGGTGCAAAGCGGCACGCGCCTCGTATACCCATACGTGATATCGCCCGCCAATTCAACCGAGGCGCTCGCTCGGTACGTGAGACCGGGGCTGCCAATCCACCGGTGCCGGCGACCGAACGATCTGCCAGCTAATTGGTAACATGTCGCCTGTTGTAAGGCGACTAACACTAGATCCGTCTCGCTGCATATCCGCTTGGAGCGGCTATCGTAACTAGATGCCCACTATGCGTGCCTGTTCACGATTGCATTCGATTGCGAACCGCAGTTTTCTAGCTAAATGTCGACATTATGATGACCATAATATCTTTTTTTAAGTAAAGAGAGTAACAGACGAGACAGGCAAAAGTCACAAATGGGCACCGCTAACTCGAACTGGACGGTAGTACTATTAGTGTCAGTTGAGTTAGAAAAACTTTCAATCCGACGGATGCGATGTGAAAGTTGAAATGGATAGTGTATAAGTAGCTTTAATCAAAATTTGCGGTACCGTGAACTGCTCGATTGATATGACAGTGTAATGTTCCATCTGAAAGAACCTTTTTATTTAGTTGATACCGCGTGTTTTAATTGACACTTTTATTGGTTATACATAGTTTTGATGATGTATTAAAGATAACAGCACCACTTAAAAATATACGAAGCTAGAAAAATTCGAACATTTCATTTTTTTACTTCTAAGATTGACAACTGGCAAGCATAATCATTTATTGGAGTTACAATTCTCATCGTGACTAATAAACAGTTGCAACAATTAACTGTGGCCAATATGTTGCCATACTTAAAAGACACATTTTCAAAGAAATAACCACATTACAAGTCACAGTCATACATTCGCGGCAAACCTGAACGTGTGAATCATCGAGCATGCTGTGCAACAGATTATAGAGTAGAACAACAGCATATAAAATAAAAGGACTTAATTGTACTACGTAACCCGTCAACATTGAGTTAAAGAAGCTTCTCGAAACAGAAAGATTTCCTTAAACAGTAGTCTCAATTGCAACGAGACAATAATTATCCATGAAACAATTCGAACCGGTCCCCAAAACAACAATAACTACGAAACGCAATATAAAATCGCAAGACAGGAAGCAAATTTTTACGAAAATTTTAACGCGACATTCATTTACGTTATATGGACATTATTTATTCCAGAAGTTGTTTTATTCTATATTTATACGTACGTATGTACGAATATATGCCCTGTTAATTCCTACGAGGAAATGAACTTGAATTAAGATGATTTCCTTGAAGAACATGTTTTTAAACTATTTTTAACTATTTTTTTATGACTTTAATCACTCCACTTAACGTTACATACATATCTATTACGACCAAAACATGGAAATTTTTTTTTTATTAAAATTAAAAAATCATACCGCCAAATGAATTCAATGTTATTCCAACAATTCAATAGGTTGCAATATCCAAATAAAAATGTTATTGCAGATAAAAATTATTAAACTTAGAAGTACTTCCACGTAATAATTTTAAGTGATGTCCCTCGACGGCATTGGTGAAAATACATATGTAGTGTTAACGCTTCCTATTAAACAATTAATATATTTAATAAGACAACTGACAATTGTGAACCAACAAACACCTGCAATTCTCGGAAAATAGCATATCGAAAGTTCAGATAAGATATCAGATAAATTCGATACGAAACTCCTATATCGAGGCTAAAATGTATGTTTATCTTAAGGAATTAGAACCTTTGAAAGTGAAGGTATACCTTTGAAAGTAAGGGAATACTATAATACTGATATTAATAAACACTTTAAGTAGTATATTAACCTGTGACAGAGGATTTAAATACAATGTACTTAATTGCACACTCAAACACAATAGATAAGTTTTAAGTGAACGTTTTAAAACAGCACGCAATAAGCGATGTCACCGCTGATCTAGTGACCTGTAATGTAACAAATAATCTATACGAAAAATTTTGAAATATTTTGAAGAAGACTCGAGAATTACTAAAGACAAAAAAATAACAAAGACCTAAGCTGTACACAACACAGCCGACGGGTAGCAGTGTAGACGGTGCGAAAAGTAGTGCTCTGGAATGCCCAGCCCACATGCCCAGCGTGGGGATTATGGGCAAAAACCCCTTAGGTGCGGTATATGTTTAGCAATGAACTTAAAAAGCCTGACGATAACGATGTATAGGCCACAGCATAGTTACATTAGGCTATAAGTAGACGCCATACAGACTGAATTGTAGCGATTACGTAATAGACGCTTCATGAATCGGACGAAACGCGAGCGCTATCTTTGTGATCTTTGTAACAAAATGTTATCTCCGAATTCGTTCGACTCGTATGAAGACGATATGAAATTTTAACTACCCACAACATGTGTAGTAATGAAGTCACAACAGCAGGCTGTAACGGTTTTGTGCGAGCGAGGATCTAATGAGTTGTAATTTAGCCACGTACTCACTTGCTATGAAGTGAGAACACGTTTATTTGCATAATATTGATTTATCATTCGTTATCTACGACGCGTGGTGTATGGACGTAAGTATATCAGAATATAAATTTTTGGACGGAGGTGTCACAATGTTGACCCTGCACGTGTACATGTGAATTGAAAATCTATTAGTAAAGCAATTGCGACACACTTTGAACTGAATAACTACAATGAAATAAATAAGTGTTATAAGGTACACAGTAGAAAAATCAACGCTAATAAATTCACTGAAGTCAAGTATAGATCATGTTAGAGAGATGATTACTTTTGGACAGATAAAGATCTACGTCAAATAGAAACCGGTAGGAATGTACGTCATAAGATATCGTTAAGGAATCAATGCGTAGTTTACATTTTTGGTAGTATTTTAGTCGAGTCCAAGTCTGGTAAATGTTTACGTTTAGAGCTTGATGTGAAATATGTATCGATACACATAGCAACACTTTTAATACATATGTTACTAACATCATGAAAAACGTATAACAAATTTAATTTACTTCATTGTGTTAATTTAGAAACCTCCAACCATCTAAAGAGTCACTGATATTTGATATTATTAGAAGAACCGCATCTGACGGTATCATTATATTCAGATATTTGCCTGCCTTCAACATTTTTATGCCTGACATTATTGAAAAAAATATCGCAGTAAATATAATTTACCACGAAACCACAGGAATTAGTTAAAACATTTAAAAAATGAACTTCAACTTGACACGTGTTCATGAATGCATTGGAAGATATTTAAAAAATAATAGCTTCATTGGTGGATTTATTTACAATCCTATACTGATAAAAAAGGAAAAATGATCAGAAGATCTATTGGTACTCACCTAGGCACACAGATGGAATGGTAGAGACCCTGAGTTCGCAGCACGTGGATGAACTCGGGCAACGTCCGACACGCGCCCATGATACTGAACGCGGCAAGCATGCTGTTCCATACTATGAGGGTACGCCGTAGCTCGAATCTGGGGACAAACGTAAAAAGATAGTATTAACGCTTGAAACAAGTAAATATACAATCACCGTTTAGAAGGAAGAAATCTCGATTTTGACTTAAATTGATAGATCTTGACTCTAATTGATCGATTTTGACTTGAATTGATTAAGTTAAAGGGATTATTTTGTAAGCGGGTGTTTTGCAAGCCACGTAAAAACATCGTAAATCACTTCCTGTGGCAACGCGTAATGCGTTTAACATAAATTTTATTTTAACGAACCGCTACTTCCTGTCAATAATAAAAGAAGAGGAAATTCATAAATTTTTTAATACTTCATCGCAATATTTTGACAGACCTGTCATTACAATTATCTGATCGTAAGAATAGTTTGTATGCTGTAAAACCATTTAGAATTCCTGAATTCCTTCGGCCAAATGGATATACATAATATAACCCTTCTCATTCTCTCATCCGTTGAGAAATGCCTGAAGTCGACTTCGAAACGGCTCCAGACAAAGTCGGCTCCAGCATAATTGATAAGCGAAATAAAAGCCTAAACGCCCCAACCCAAGATAACAACTGTAAACCTAAGATAAAAAAAAAACTATTTCCAAGAACTAAAAAATTTTACGATGCACGGACAACCTTATGAATATTTGAAATTAGCAAGTTCACGTCCAAAGTCCACATCCATTAAACATTGCTCAACCGATGGTTTATTTTCAGATACAACCATTTGTCAAGGTCACGAACGCTTCATTTAAATCAGAACATTGTATTGTATCTATGTACTTACGAGAGGCTTATACAATTTCATGTGAAGTACGTATCATATTTACATGTTCATACTCGTATGAGGACGCACGCAGATCGTATGATAAGACAACGCTGAAGAATAAACAGTAAAGAATATTTATCTTATGTAGATAATATTCATGTAGCATCATGAAAATATAGCATGTGGTTTGTTACTGTAGGTTAGTGAAACCGAGAGTGTGTGTGTGTACGAGACTATTTAGCATATAATTATCCTAACAAATTAGTAGGTACCTTTTAGGCCATGTATGCCACAATTATACAAAAAAATCACGTGGACAAATAATTTTTGTTACTTTCAGAAACTAGACTAAGTCTGGATTGTACACTATATTGTTCTATGGAGATATTCATAAATAAATGATCATTCGTAAACGCTTTGATTTGACAGTGACAAAGGTAAAAAAACAATCTCCGATAGCTACAATTCCAGGACATCGCGAGTGATTCTATATGAAATAGTACTAAACATCAGGTCTCATAAATAATGAACAACAAGTAGGTCTATTCTCAAGGGTACAATAATAGGCAATTTGATCCCACACAACCCTTAGTACGGCGGAACCGCACCTGCAACCGTATTCGTAATTTAGGGAACATCTGCTATAAGGGGTTGACCGCTTCCGGCCAGGTGGTTCGCGTAATCGTTTACCGTATCGAGTTATATGTTAAATTACTTTCGAGGTAATCATTAAGCTGTTTGACTTATAACTGATATTGTTTCTCATCGTCATCAGCCTATCTCAGTCCACGGCTCGATATTATTCCCTTAAGAACATTTGAATAATCTCATTATCATTAATGAACAAGGGAGTGTTACCAGAAGTGGTGCCAGAAGGATTAAGCTTTAATGTTTTGGAAGGAGACTCAAATGGTCGACAGCGGTTGGATGCTAAGAGTTGAAGATTGAGCTAAGTGGGGTGTTATTGGAGAGTTCTATGTCCAACAGTGGGTGATGATGGGCTTATGATGACGACGTTTTGGAATATCGCGGGTTGGTCTCCGCTAATCGCCTCGGTGTATAATGACCTCAAAAGACACGTGAAATATTATCATTTTTTATTACCCACGACTCAGATGTAGCAATTACTATAAAGTCAATCGTAAAATATGTAATTAATTTTCAATTGTATTGTACACATTTAAAATTACGATAAAACGGGGGTTTTAAGCATTTTTAATGTTTTGCAGTACACTATTGCGGTTATTTTAAAATATATCTTTTTATTTTCGAAATTTCTAGATATTCGAACTACGTAATAAATATCATTACGCATCATCACCAACAGCCCGTCATCGTCGACAGCTGGACATAGCCCTCTCCAATAGCACGCCACTGAGCTACATCTTCAGCTTTTCGCATCCAACCACTGCCAGCCACTTTGCGTATACGTATGTTTAGGTTTATAGAAACGGTTAAAAACACGACTATTTCGTGAACGCTCATTACGACATTGAACTCGACAAGGTCTGCTTCATTCTATAACCGCTGAGGTCGTTAACTTTTAACCAGCGAATAAACTTTCGTTGTCGTTAAGGTGTTTATTAATTAACTTATTAGTATTATACCCATATACATGTGTCTCAATAACAGTTCCGAAACTGTTATTTATATCGACGTTTATATTAAAACAAAAACACACAAACTAATAAACAACTAGACGAAACACATCTACAAGTCCAGAACTTCTCTTGAAGGATATTTCAAAAAACCCTTCATACTCAGAAAACGGATCAATTGTTTGTAATTTCGAAATCAAATCTGCTAGATGCCATTCCATTCGAACTTTAAGGAGTTTTCATATAAGCCCTTGAACTTTAGCTCCTGCAACAGATCGATGTCAATATTTTTCGTATTAGTAGTACATTGGTCTTGCAAAATGCCGAAGAATAAAAAACTTCAGATACAAAAAATCGGCATTAAATAAGGTTAAGCGTGAGAACAAGAAAATAGTTACATAAGTCTTGTTCGCATTATGCGGTCAAAAATGCAGATTCCAGTTACAACAAATGGAGTACCTATATATGTATATAAATGCAACTCATATTATCCGTATCCGTCCATCCGTGCCTTCTTTCTCACTCTGTGAGGAGACTAGTTTGCAACAATAGAATGAGAAAAGGGTTTTTGATGATGATGACGATGACAATGAAAATGTTGGTGATAATAATGATCCGTACACATGCCCCGATATAACTATACATATAACAGGTTTAAGTTGCAAACTACGCAATAAAGAACAAGTTAAACACTCGGCGATACTGAATAGATGCGAAGAGCTGAAGATCGAGCTCAGTGGCGTGCCATTGGAGAGGCCTATGTCCAGCAGTGGACGGGAGTAGCCAGTAGGCTGATGATGATGATGATGATGATACTGAATACTGGTATCAGTATGAAAATGTAGTTTCAAGAACAATAGAATTCTATATTGCAAGGAAATCTCTTAAGTAATGCAGCGTTTGAACGTAACGAGTTACGAACAAGTTTATTGGAACACGAACTTGGTGATGATAGTTGTACTACGAATCGGCCTCCAATGTATAATTATTGGACCACTTTACAAATTTAACATAACATAAAATCACTCCTGTATTTCCCCGAAGGGATGAGAATAGGAGGCGATTCTTCCACTCATCGTAGTCGAGGGTCTCGAATAGAATAAAAAACGACAAGAATTTTATTTTTCCACCCGTAGCCAAAAATTAACTTATAAACTTCTTAGCGTTTTTAAGTTTCAATTTTATTTTGCGTAGATCTTGTTATAATAATAATAATATCATTTATTTGCAAGAGCATAGTACATGTCTATAGATGTTTATTTTGTAAAATTAAATGTTGTTACTCATGTCTAGGATTCATAAATTACGTAAGTTGGAATATTGACACAGTAAATGCAAATATATTCCAACAAAGACACTTTGGTTCTTCTAGAAGTAATATATTAACGTACAAGTGAAGTCTGCCAATGCTGGTTTGCGTCAACAAAGGATACTTTTTTGTTGAAACAACAAAACCCACTATGACGTCTTTTATAAACAGGTTAATAATTTATAGATGTATTTCTGTACAACGAAAAAGACAACGAAAAAATTATCACTTTAATTTTATTCTTATATGTAAATATATGTAGGTACTTTAAATATATACATTAATAAAAAAAATTAAATACGCAGTAACTAACGCGGGTCCAAGAATATTAAAAGAATAGCAAATGTAGAATAGGTAGTACCCATATTATGTATTTAAAAAAATATTTTTCTGTTAAATACCACAATAAATATTTCCTTAAACACAATACCATGAGTAACAAAATTAAAATCGCATAACAGTAAAAAGTCATAAATCATGAGCATCGATTAATCATGAATTAATTAATCAACACCGTACCTATCATAATATATTGGTGCTGTTAATAATAATTTTATAACAATTTGATATTATCAACAGCAATAACAACATTCATTATTTTCTTCCAAGTAACTATCATTCATCATTATTACCAAAGTTGATTGATTTGATATTTATATTAGCACTTAATAACTTTAACAGTGTTACCGTGGCTTGGCGTACCAATAAATCAAGGCGACGTATACATATACGGATTTATTTTTAGGCAAACTTCAAACGGAAACGTAAAAGCAAGAACATATGTACATTCATACAGAACAATTAACAATTCGTGGGCGAGGCGTATACCCAGCACTCATCCATGACATTGCTGATGACTCACGACGAGCGGGCGAAATACGTCAACTTTTCCGAAAAATCACATACAAGGTACAGTGGCGAAGTTAAGTGTGAGTTCTGAGGATTATACTTTTGACACCGCTCCGCGGAAGTGTACCTAACATTTGATAGTGAGTAGTCTTTCTATTTTCGTCGCGAATGTACATAGTAATAGGAACCTACTGAATCCCCTCTCCTCGATATATAGTTATCACACACGTTGACGTCACCGGTACAGTTTTAGCACGTTTGCATCAGTAACACGCCATCGTTACCACGAATTAGACTGCGTGATCGATAAATAATTTAAATGTACTAAATTGATTTCATAAAAATACTTCGACTTTCGCTACTGCTGTCAATTTTGGTGGACTCCGACCAATCATTATCATAAGCCTATTTCCATCCACGGCTTACCTATCGGTGGGGGACAGAGGGTGCAAAACATTTTTAATTAGCAACGAACAGTTCCAGGGGCGTAAGGGGTTCCAACTACCATCTCAGGAGCCCAAGTCAACCTCACCTGCACCTGGACCCTGCTATTTCAGACGAGGCTCTGACGACCGGCTGATTGCAGTATAGCGCAGCCTAAATAGGTACGGCTAAATGCCTTGGCCGCCCGCAGGCTGCAGCGTCGGCGGTGCGAAAAGCTGTGCCCTGCGATCTGCAACCCGTATGCCTAGCGTGGAGATTATGGACATGAACCCCCTTTTGGAGGAGGCCTATGTCCAACAGTGAACTGATATAAGCTGATGATGATGAACGACCATACGATATATATCGCGAATCGTCTGTATCGCAAGAGCGGCAGACGCGTGCAAATCACACGCAACGCGGATGCAACAACAGTTTCGATTAGAGCGCACTTATCGCTACCACACTGTAACCGGCGCGACCTCGTCAAATGATATGATGTGTCATCAGTGGCATCGTACGATACTCATCCACGCATCATGTTGTAAACAATAATAATAATAATTACTTATTATTTAAACGATGACACGAAAAGGAACAATTGCTGGAAATGAACAATTTTCCTACTATAAATTCTCATTGTTCCCCCTATAACCACAACATTCTCGAAATATATACATATGTACGTAATCTTCCAGTTTGTTGGTGCTATTCATCACCGCTGTGGTTTTGTAGTAATAAAATTCAGTAAATAAATAATAATACATTGATATGTATATAACAATAATTAATCCATGAAAATATTCACCGTTGCCCCATCTAATGACATTTGGTAAATATCTATAAAGTAATTTTATTCAATCGATCTACATAATATTAGATTAAATACTTACAAGGTTTTTCTTGTTTGTTTTTTCCAATTATAGCTGTTTGGTAAGCGACATATGTATATTTAACATTGAAATATGATCATTACCGTATCAGTGAACTGTCAACGTAACCATGGAAATGTCATAGTAAACAACATTTAACGTTTATTTGGTTCATCGGAAAAACACTTCAAAGACATAGGAATTTTTGTATACAGACAATTAATAGGAAATGTATGTAATTATTTACTTCTCACGTTTTATAGATATATTTTATAAGTACGTTTTATAAGTATATTAAAAGTCGAAAAAGCGTGTAGTGAAGAAATTTAGTTTATACTATATTCATAGCTATGAAAAAATCTGTATAAAAATTAAGTTGATACATCACCAATAAATAAATGAAATCAAAATAAAATAAAGGATATTACATAAATATTTAAGAAAGTAAAATTATTGTAATAAAAGAATAACGACAGTTACGCTACAAGAGTATCAAAAAGCGGCCCTTGATTTTTGAAAAAAGAAAACTAATAAAATATTAATAGGTAAATGTAGGTAAAATAAAATAAAGGATATCACACATATATTTAAGAAACTAAAATTACCGTAATAAAATGATAGAGACATTTACGCGACAAGGGTAATAAAAACGATCCTTGACTTTTCATTCGGTTCAGCCAACGGACTCGGGGTGACGAATGTGCTGCTGGCAGCGATTTTTACGATCGGACCACACACATCAAGGACTGACAGTGAGAAGTTTTATCGTAACATTATTTAACGTCACGCCTGCATTTCTCCGAAGGGGTAGGGTAGAAGAACACAGTACAACCATTTTTCACGAGTTATACGTTTCATATGATACTGCATATATCCTGATTTTTTATCATTGGGCATATTTATGTAACATTGTGAGATTTGTTATGTGCTATAATACATAGCGCACTATACTCAGTACGAGAATCGGAACCATTTAGGTAATAAATATACCGGGATGGAAAATTTAAAGAAAATTCATATTCGATGCTACCTACACCTTGATGCACGCACACTGATAGTTATGGGTCGTGTAATACATACGAAAATGGGATAGTAAATTTTCCTTCTCTCTCTTCTTCCGAAATAGAAACAATGCACTATTGTTATTTGCGTTTCGTGGATTGCAACTGGAGTAGACAATACTGAATTTGATCGCATTATTAATTCTCAGTACGACGCCATTGAAAAAATCTGGAATAATCACCATATTTACTGACTGGTGAGGAATTCAATTCGCATTCAATGAATAAAGTTTGTAAATCATTTAACGAAAAGCGAGCGAATGAATGAATGAGCTAATTATCATTCAACCTTGTTAACGTAATTCAGTTTATCAGTCCGACAATGGTGGAATACAGTCTCGTCAGGTAATTGTGAGTAAATACAAATGAGAATGTATATCATTTATTCGTAGCCGACTGATTCATTTATCGAAATGAATATTCCTATTTAATATAACATTTTGGAGCTCATGTTGATCATATTTTTTTAATTTTATATTATTTCAGAAATTATTATGGAATGTTACATAACGACATTAAGTAATTCCTATGTCAATATTATCCTCAAACTATTTTACTATTAACATTTTCTGGGTACCTCACAACGAAATAACTAATTTTATGACATGGTTTTTAACATTTTAAAATAATAAAATTTAAATTTGAAAAATCAGGAAGAAAAAATTTTTGTTCTCGCCTTTATATCGTCCAACATCCCTCTAAATTACCGTAAGAGATTCCAATTATACGTAGGCTTTCTACCCTCTTTACGAAAGCCTAAAACGGCTATAAGGAGGCTTTATAGCCAGCTTTGAGAAAGATTGGATTATAGCAATATCGTTACCGTACTAGGCAAAACGTAAAAACAAGATACAAAACACAATAGGTAAGAAAAGCTAACGTTTACCTAAACTGACAAAAATACCAAAAAAAGTTAAATATACTGTCTTTTTTTTGTCTAAATGTAGAAGGAAAAATAAGGTCGTATAAAAGGACATGGAGCGGTGTTTTTGTTCTCTAAGAAGTCCTAAAAATATTTATTGTAGAGAAACTTCTACACGAAAATCTTTTATATTGTTGGGACCCTAAATCATCCAGACCTTCAGAGGTACTTTATAAAGGTTTCTTTGTAATCTTCGCATGCGAATCACTTTATGCACACAAAAGAGTATTATATTAAATTTGCTTTTCAGACAAACATTCTACTTTGATAAAGTAATTGCAGTAGTCAGTAAGACTACAGTAGACCCTAGCTTTTCAAAGTTTAAAAATGAAAAATCTTTACATTTGCATAAGTGGATACAGCAGTAATACTTCTGATATTTTTTCGATGGTAGAAATTCAAAAATTTTCTATTATTTCCAATATCAAAAAAGACTACAATTTTCCCAGCACGTTGATACCTTGGATGTAAATGCTGAACTTAAACTGTAGTTAAACCATAATTATCGATATTATATATTGACAATCATCGACATCACATATCGATGTTATAACGTTATTATAGTTCTTTAGCCTCGGTGCAACTAAACGTATTACTGGTACACGAGAATAGCGAAGTAGATCACGGCTCGTACTTAGAAGGCGTTAAATTTCCACAGTACCAGTACTCACTGTTCTCATTACGTTAACTATGTTGCGAATGTGTAATAAAAGAATTCCGTAATTAATTTATTCAGTTGAGATTCAGACTGCCTAGTTGGTCGAGTGGTTGCGAGCGTGATTGCCGATCGGGAGGTCCTGGAGTCAAATCCGGGTTGGGTACTATTGGACTTTTCTAATTTAGAATTTCTTATAGTGACTCGGAATCTGGATCTGTGCCCGGTGTATGGAAATAGGCTCACCACCTGTACCATGGGACGTAAACATAACTGGCGAAGCGTGGGAGTGTACGACATTCCTCTGCTTATCCCGTCGGGGATTACAGGCGTGATTTTATCTTTTTTTAGGTTGAGCTATTCTGAAGGTTGCACATTCGCCAACCATTTCATCTATCAATGTGCACTTTGCCAGCGTGACAGTCTATAGATTTGACTAGACCCTGAGCTATTATATTATAATAATAAATTTAATTATTATTATTTGCCAACACATATCTAGTCTAACCTAATATATTCAGTTTAAGCTTAGAATAAGGTAAAACTTGTTAAAATGAGAAAAGTGCCTATTGCATTAAATGGAAACTAGACTAGGTATAGGTATATATTTTCTAACCCAATCTAAACCTACAATTATATCACTACAATAATTATAATGAGCATAGACCTCGCATACATTTACTCTTATTGTCCGGTGGTCAGACTGCTAGTGTGAACAGCGCCTTATTGTATCTAACTGTTCCGCTGGTGCAAAGACCTCATTGTAACGCGATCTGCAGCCGGCGAATCCGATATGAGCTACCTTCACCGGGTCCGATATCGCAAATCATACCGTAGAAACGAATGCTAGGGAGGCGTTGCTAGACCGAAGTATTGTCGAAAATATCAGATCGGAACCGTGTAAAAGGTATGAAGATGAATAAAATTGAGCATGATTGATTTGTTGGTCGAGTGATTAGTGGATTTGGTTGCCGAGTCGTGGTGGTAGGTTCGATTTCAACTGAGAACAAACATTTGTGTGACGAGTGCGTTAGTTCTGTAATTAATTATTTATAAAAACAAATATGTATATTTGTTTAGAAATATTAACATGTAGGTAGTTTATCAGCTGACGGCTCATCAAAACGCAGGTTCTAATCAATTTGGAATGTAATAAACATATTCGAGGTATCTTATGATATTGTACAGATCATAATTTAAAAAAATTGATTAATTTATAATATCCCTATGAGGTTTATAGATATTCACCCGTGGATTGAGATAGTCTAATAGCGATGACGATACTGTGTATGGATTCTTATTTATGATACTAAGAAGAAATACTGTATCGTCTAAGTTCGCAAGCGCCGTTGAAGAATCGGTATAAAAGGATTCCACGAGTCAAGACAGGATATAGTCCATCGCTTCGCCAAAATTAGCTCCAAATCGCTCTGACGTCCACGCTTTATTGAACGGCTAATGTACTTAAAATCAGTCCACATGGGCACATTCTGATTTAGTACCCGCCTGAACGTGTGTTGCCAAATATGATAAAGTTTGATTTAGTCGCAGCTAGTTGCCACGAACGCTAAAAGAAGATATGTATGTATATATCACACTCCGCTAACTTAAGCTTCAATAAATCATATTATACTATATAATATAGTTTACATGTTTTCTGATGTTGGTTTAAGATAGTGTCCTTAGAAGGATGCTTCTTACCGGAAGTTTAAAGCTGTTTCTTTATAAAATTTCGGTTCTGCAGTTTAAAGGGAAAACCTAAAGAGCAAAGAGACAAAGTAAAGTTCTATTTAATACCAATTTAAATATAATACAACAAGTTACGATCGTAAACAATAAGCTTTCCATGTAAGACTTAAAAAAACTATAAGCTTATATGATTTAAATTCCATACTTTACTTATAGCATGGTCATAGTCTAGAACTTTCTACTGTAAAAAGCGTAAAAAAAAACGTTCGAAAAACGTAAAATTCATATTCGTAAAACAAACAAAAAATCTTCAAAATATTGTACCTCTATACTAAGCGGTATTTAACAAGTTACACACATTTGGCAACGTAGTAAATATAACCATTCAACAGACAGAACACTAGACACGCACACAGGCACAATGTCGTATACAAATTAGTATACGTAATATTTCAGTTAAGCCATTGCGAGCTATGAATAGCACTGGACACGAGATCCGTGTGCGGGAGTATCTCGTGACAACAGCTACTTCCTACAGTACGCTTGCGTTTTTGCGAATTTTCAATGTGCTGTTAAAGACACTTTTCTTCACACATATGAATATAAGGAAACAACGCGATCGGGGCTGTGGTATGGAAATTATGGCTGAAATGGATGTTTCCATTACATATTTCTTTGGCAATGTAGTAGGGGCGTCATTCGTTAGTGTTGCCAAAGTTAATGTACAATTATGAAAACTGGCAATTGGGTAAGCTGTATGGTTAGGTTTTTTTTAATAATTATGTAGACTCTAGCCAGACAAAGATTTTCTTTCGACTCTTCCAATGATATCTATCGCATTCTTATGTTTAGAATGACCTAAAAATCGAGTTCACGGAATGACTATGTGTACTTATTTACCACTGCTGGACACAGTTTTTTGTGTTGAAATTGGGGAAACTTGGTACTTAAAGCACCATGCGATAACCTGGAGTCCAGTGCCTTCCTTACCAGGTACCAATCACAAAGTGATTATGCTAACTGTCGGAAGCTAAATAATCATCTTGAAGACCTTTGATTCGATTTAAAGAACACTATCCAACAGTAAAGATCGAGGACTATTGGTTGAGAAATTTTCTGCCACTTTCCAGACTTTTCCAAAACCAAGCTCGCGTCATTTGACTTGGCTAATCGTTCGCCATCTGTCACCGCGAGAGGCCTACGATGGATTTGTTCGATGTTGACACGATCGGAATAAATCATTCGGTACGCGCACGTGATGCGAAAACGTGACCAGTGAGACTTTTATCACATTATTCAAATCTTTTTTTCTACTATTTGAGCACTTTATAATAGAGAGCAATGGCCAATCGCGATTGAGCCCATGATTCATTTTGGTCCATATTTTTTAATCATTTTTTTACATCATAAAAATCACAAATAGTATAGTCATTCTTAAGGTGAGAAAGTAGAGTTTTTTAAATATATTAATAAACTTTTTCATTGATGAAAACATGCAAATATATAAAATCCTCCTCAACCCTCAATTAAAAAACGCCGAGCCAATAAAATATATAAACATTGAAAAACAATCACAAACATGCACAATGCATAGACACAACTCAAACCCAAAAAGTGCCATAGATCTCAAAAATATCAACAAAAACACAAACAAAATATCTTCACAGTTTGCAAATATATACATAGTTTGATTACTTCTGTATAAATTAGCATGGGTGTTACGTTGAAGTCCGCCCCCGTTATCAGCGACAGGTTACGTGTGTATGAACGTGGCGCGGTCCGATAACGAGATAGCGCATACAACAGTGGCAAGTTCGCGTCAACAGTTGCACGGCGACAGCTCGAACGACATTCCTCATTAGAATGTCAAAAGCCATAAACGTGCGTAACCAAATCTCGTCAATAATTACGTCAGAATATGTTAATGTGAGGTTTGATATCGATTAATAAAGGTCAGGCTTATAATCTCTTGTTGTTTAACGTTAATATTTGTATAAAACCACGGGCTAAAAAATAATTCATAAAATGTATCAGAATGAACACTGAATTTTAATCAGACAAATATTTACAGAGAATGTGATTGGCATAAACCTAGAACTTGCTTATTTTCTTTTATCTCAAACACTTAGAGACGTTAATTCTGCCCCCGATAGTTAAAAAGACGTATCTAACGAAAAGTAAAAACGGAGAAATAAATGTTTTAATAAACGAAACAGGAAATCGCTTGCTATATTGTCGACATTTGGAAATTTGGAAAAAACGTTAGATGCGTCTTTTTTACTATCGGGGGCAGAATTGACAAAACAGAATTCTTTATTTAAAAGTACGTACGGCTGCATATCAAAAGGAACTCACACAGTTATAAGAGTAACAAACGTGGCAAGAAACACTGTTAGCCCGCGAGTGTATTGCCTCGTTATTATCTCACTGTTGATAAATTATAGCTATTTCGTAGCAAAGCGATCTCACTGATCCGAATATTACAGAATCTATCATAAATATTATTATTATTATTATTATGTGATTAGGCCAGGACACTTACAGGGTAACCAGAGAACGCGTATTGCAAAATGTCTAAAGTCTTAAAGACTCGACGTGCTTCTTCTACATTTGTATTTTTTTTTCGTACACGCACCCCGGTTTCAAAGCCTCCCGACTCCCCCACTAGCCAGTATCTGACTTAGCTGATCGTGATAGGTGAACCGTGGTCTTCCTCAGCACCTGCAAGCGAATACTCCATACTCGAATATAATTTACGCCTATAAACACAGAACATTGTTTATAATTATCTTTTTTGATTTCACGTCACCACGTGCAATAAAGTATTTTTGTATTGTATTGTATTATATTGACAATACTCAAGTCGCATAAACTCATTCATCAGCGTTATCTGCTGAACTACCGCACGCATCGTCCCAGAATACATTACACGACGTGAAATGGCTATCAATCATATAAATAATTACTCTAAGTAGGTACGTTCTCGAACGATTTAATTTTTATCGTGATACGGATTATGAGGCGAAGGAAATTAAATAATTCTCACGTAAATATCAAATAAATCTACTTATCGAACACATCATAATCTTATTGATAATGTTGTTTCCAACCGGCACTGGGAGGCCCAAGATAAAACTTTCTCCCCGCGTGTTTCTTTCCTTCAAATCGGTTTAATGGACGAGCGACGAAACAGCCCGTGACTTGTTTAGCATAACAATAATACTTCGCTTTGTCAGGAATATTCATGAATAGCATAAAGGTCATCTCGTTGTAGTTGACATCTCAGCGTTGACTATTGCTTATCTGAATTCAGCCATGAATATATCTGTTGTATGGATAAAGTATACCTTAGATATTGTTTTCTTATTACTATAATTCATTCATTCATCAGTCACCTAATGGCGATCACGTCTCGGCTAAAGGAACGTAGATCGCCCTCCTACCATATGGTCTGACGACCTGAAGAAGACAGTGGGATGCTGCTAGAGGACCGGAAGAAATGGCGCCAATTAGGGAAGGACTACGTCCAGCAGTGGACATTTAGAAGCTGACGATGATCTTTCATTATGTGTATTAAAACACACAGAGGAACAATTTGTAACTTTTCTTATGTATAGCTATCACGCAAATATCAAAGGTACTGCACTGCACATAGTTGTATAGATATCGCAATAGATTTATTGAGAACAACACATTTTTATTTAAAACTAGCTGATACCTGCCCGCTCCGTTGGACGTAGAATAATTGAGTTACACCTGGGTCCATACTATTTTCATTAATGACATGCACCCTCCAGTAAACTTGAAGGCATCAAAGATATTCCTAACGCGCGTTTGTTTTGTTTCGATTAACGTCAAGTGTTTTACAGTGTTACAGAGTGCTTTGTCTGTGATAAGAAAATTGTTGTTTTTTACTATTTTCCTCGTATTTTTTACGCTTTTTCTTTCCATACAAGGGCGGATCTACCTAAGGGCTTTATGGGCTTCAGCCCAGGGCCCCGTGGATACAAAGGGCCCCCAGCCCCTATTTAAAAAAAAGACGATACTTGTTTTTACAGGCTCAAGGGTACTTGTCGTACCGTTTACAGGGTACTGTACGTTTGAAAACAGCTAAGGTCCAAATACATTTAACTGAAGCGCTCCCTACGTTTGACGGTTTTACCGTAACAAATATCAATTTCTTGGGACAAGTATCCAACTCGTTTGGGTGAAATCACCAATTTTTCATCCGAGAAAAAAATATTTAATTTAAATCAAATAGACTATTGTCCAAGTAATTGTATTGGCTAATAGGAATATAAGTTTATTTTTTATAAACAAAAAAAAATATTTAGTCCAGCAAAGCCAAGCCAGCTAGCCAGTCCAAGAAATGGTTGTATTCAAATTGCTTTTGCTAATAATCGAACAAAAATGATTTTACTGCTTTTTATAATTTATCGATTTTCTAACATATACAATACAATACAAATATTCTTTATTGTACACCAAGATGTATGACTATGTCCAGCAGTGGACGGGAATAAGCTGATGATGGTGATGATCACCAAGATAATACAACACAGACAATACAAATTTTCGACGGCAAGCAATCACTGCCAGACAACCTTTGAGCAAGGACTCAATAATATGTAGCAGAAATCGATATATGTGAGAATTCACATAATTATACATACATATGTATGTGAAATTAAAATTTATTTTCGATTTTCTAACAGCCCTTTAATTTACTTTATTTAAAAATTCTTCATTACAACAAAATTGTAACCTCAAAAAAGTTTTTTGATAATTAATAATTCAGAGATAATTAAAATCCAACTTTAGAGTTAGAGCGAGAGAAAGAGTTAAATGCGCGCAGTTAGATGCTCGAGAGAATGGCATTTGAAACTTTAAAGGTGTTTTTCTCGAAACAACTTCTTCGGACATGGTAGGCATGCTTTTTGATTACAGTAGGCATGCTTTCAATGAGATATTTTTTTAATAATTGAAATTCTTTTCTGTATATTTTGTCGAGGCGGATTCTTGATATTCTTGATATTTTCAGTTTCGGCGGAAACCGAAACCGAAACTTACATAAGCATATCTAAAATTTGTATCGCATACTGAAATCGAGCGTAATTTAAATTTTGCACCACACAATGCCAAGTATAGAGTGTGCTTCACGATCACAAAATTTTTTTACACATTTATTTGCAAATTCTGATTACACCGACAGTTTATTTAAATAGATGGTGTCGCCAACAATTTTAAGTACACGTTAATGCAAGTTGGCAATAATCGTTATGGCCACATTCCTTTGCCGAAAAATGTAGGCACTTGCGGCTATTCAGACGACCGTATTGAAAATAACAAACTAACCTTTTTCTCTTAAGTTTTAAATTATGAGACGTTAAGTATACCCGCGTGAGTGATCGCGGGTTAATAAAAAAAATATACTAAAACACTCTTCCACACTATAGGTACATATTTTTAAGAAAAACATTCTAGAATAAAGTCCTGACGACCGAGCGGCAGGATTATTACGATTCGAGGCGGTATGTCGGTCTCTGACGCATAAGTAGTTGGTAAACAGCACATATACAAGTACATATTGTCACCATAGTAACCATTACATACAGTGTTATTTCTCCAAACATGTATCGCATTAGTAATTGACCTATCAATTGTTCATCGTATTTTTTCATAG
>DWDT01000337.1:0-22192 GCA_018245595.1 Microceris scylla
GATTTAGCCGCGACCACGTTTATCATTGGGTTAAAATCTTGCAACTTTTGAACGGTACTTGTTATTAAGTGAATTCGAAAATTTTAAATTTAAACGAATCAGACTTAACTGGATCATGTCACTGTTGGCGACGCGACGGTCCAAAGTTACGCGTGCTAGTAAAGTGAACATCTAACAAGTGTTTCATTCGACGTTATAAAATATTTACAAACCTTTACCGCGAACATCGACAAATTATTGTAAGTACCTGTAAAAAAGAATTAAGTAGATTAGTTAAGATTGTATTGGTAGTTAAATATTTTAAGCATAATTTGGTTAACATATTAAGTTGGGTGAAGTCATAATGTTATTGTCAATATTATACTATTGTTATTATATCATCATACCAGGTCCAGGTCCAGAGGGGTGGGCCGTGAGGAAGAATAATGATGTGATATATAACTTATATATATATAATCGATAATAAACGTAGATATACTTGTATGTATGTATCTTGTGCTCGTCACGCAAATATTTGTCCTCGGTGAGAATCGAACAAACAACCTTCCGCTTAGCAGTGACTTTCGATAGCTACTGAACCATCATATTAATCAATATTCCTTAGTAGGTAGGTAGTACACATTATTATCATCGTAATAGCTTACTGTATGGCGATAAATTTGTACAGATTGATATTCATGAAGAGTAAAAATTAATGCGAATTTGTAAAAGAAAGCTAAATAAGTACTAAGCAATAAGTTTTTGTTTATCTTTTCCCTTTACAAATTTTATTGGTAGCAATTTTATATGGATATATCCATTTGAATGCGAAGATCTGAAAGGTCCAGCTCAGTCGAATGCTATTGGAGAGGCGTCTCCAATATATCCTGAACATAGGTCCACCAGTGGACGGAAATAGGCTGATGATGATGAAGATGATGATGATGATGATAATGAAACATGATGATGATAATAAAAAATGACGATAAATATGATAATGATGATGATATACAGTCAGCCCCTCACAACATATTCATTATCATTACGCGTAAGTTAAATTAAAATGTGTAAGGTCAACTCGTGTGACAGACGGCGAAATCTCAGTTGAGTGACGGATGAGAAGGAAGACGTGTTGGCTTATTACGAACTGCTCCCAAACAGAGATCGGACGTACGAATAGCTGACGTTTCATTATTTTACAAGACAAATGTTGACGTACCGCCACGGATTGTACGAGGTAAATAGAATGTCGTGATTCTGGTCTTGTTCTAATAATATGCTTGAGATAACTTTTCTATCTCGATATAGACTTTGTTTTGCTTAGTAGTCGCTTCTAATTCATGCTCATATTCGTATAGTTTTCGTTAAAGTTTAATTATAGTGTTGATTTGATTAAATTTTTATCATGTTCGCTAATTCTTCTTCCGTTCCTTTCTTTAATTCTATTGAAAACTCAAATGAAGTTTTAAATGATAAAGTGAGTGGTTGACGAAGTTTTTATAATAAAACTTAAATAGTTTGTCTAGTATGGTTCCATCGAGTCCGGTTACGAAATTCAAATTTGCTAAAATTCATAATAACTACACTAACTACCTAAGAACTTTCATTAATTTCAGCCGTGGCGTTTGAATATCCTCTTTAATGAATACTTGTATCTTGGTCGGCGGTATCAAAGATCAAATAATCCCCAAAGTTTCGACGTTGGCTTTATCGGTGTTTCTAAGTTTTTAGTAAAATAGTTCTAGCGTTAAAAGACGCGTCTATTACCGACGGACGTGACGCCACTGCGAGTTATCTTTTATTACGTCGCTCACGACGTTCAAGATATTAAACTAGTCACAAACAGTGAAAAATAGAATGATAAAACTCTAAGCTCGAGGACATTAAAAGTATCGGTGGTATATAAAAGTTCGGGCAAGTTTCGGCCGACGGCCCGATAATGGTGCGTCACTCATCCGCTGCTGGATGCTACAGATTTACATTCACGTGATTTACGACTTCTTCATAGAGAGGGAAAAAATATACAGGAAAATACAAGGGAGGCACGTGACGCCTACCACGAGCGCTCGCGAATTTGCACCATTACACCCGTTTAAAGCCTCTTAAGTCAAAATTGGAATTGTATACGTTAAACATTTATTTAAAGAGGGTATTCTATGGTTCGAGCCTATAATTCGCGTTGGTTTTGAGGTTTAAAAATTGGGTAACAAATATTTGTATTGATTGTAAAATGTCACTTGGACCAAAAGGTGTTAATGACAAATGCTTCTTTACTACAAATGATTTATATTTATCGACATTCGATTTTATTTCTTGTTAAAATGTGCGATGCTTTTTAAGTAATACCTATATGGCTACTCTATGTTAATACCATGGGCAATATTATAAATGCTGAAATATTAACTGCTTAAATAATAAAACTAGGAAATAAGTACAATGTTCGTTAGGAATTTAAACCTTTAAATAACTTACTGGTTGAAAGCATGATTTTAAACAACAACAGACTAGGTTCAGTGTTAATAAATATACCACGTATCAACTATTCCCGGATCGTGAGCTGAGATAACTGAAACCTCTGCACGGAGTAGGGGACGAGATATGCTCTCGAACAAAATAGAAAAAGGATATTGAATCGGCAAGAAAATGCCGTAACTTAAGAAAATGTCACCCTCTATCAACCTTCTACGTGTTGCTTTGTGTTCAACCCCATCTTGATACAGCGAGTTCAGGTTTCACTCCCATAACAGAATAATCTCTGCAAAAATACAGTCGAAGTGTCTACTATTTAAAAAAAAAAAATTATCAGCGTTCCATTAAACCGTATTATTAAAAAAAATTACTTAACAATTACTCAAATTTTCTAAACACTTTTTCCACTATAAACATAAACGTCTTTGATACACTTGCATGTCAAACTGTTTCCACAGTCGCATACTTATCACAAAATGTCGTAAAACGTAATCACCATTCAACATTGTTCAAACTGTCTTATATTGTTCTAGTAATACACGTTCATGAAATAGGGAATCTGTGTAAAAATGTACAAAAGGTCATCCTTTTATCTCACAATTTGCAATTTGAATACGCAGACAAATTAATCCAGCAAAAAATTAACCAAAAGAATACAAAGCGGCGACGCGCGAACAACGGCCCGCCCCGAAATATGCGAGCGAGGATAGCATTACAGTCTATTTCGTGTATACAGAAACGTGTTGCTAACTCGACTTAGTCACATTTTTACGTTTTTGCATTACCCTCCCACCCTTGCATATTCGTTTTCTGTAAAAATCTGCAAAACTAAAACTTTAATAAATTTAGCTTTCTCCAAAACCTTCTACGCTGTCCACACGACAACGTGGACTGTTGTATCGCTGGCGAACAAGTGCGCGATCTTTTTGATATTCAGGACGCGTAGTTTCATTCCAAAAGGTAGCGCTTGTTATTCTTTAACAAAGAAAATCACGCAATGCATTCAAACAAAAACGAGAAATCTCCAGTAACTAATTTTCGCTTCTAGTCTCCTGTGAATAACCGTGAACGTGTGGGAAATATCAGAGGCGGCGTCTTTGGGAGATAATAACCTGTCTTGTTTTCCGTTGTGTTCGTCAGCCGCCGTCCTTGTTTTGTGTTAGCGCGTAGACAGGGATGGTCGAGGGTTGTTTTGTCACTAACGCATCATTTGTACTGTTTGCGAGACCGTTATTGAGCTTGTTTTTGGCAAACTGACTGGCGTATTGCTACGCCCCGTGCCTTCAGCCGAAATGAAAGAGGCTTTCGGTTCAGGCCGGAGAATTGGTTGCCTTCATTACAATTAAAGGGCCTCTGTTTGCGCGTCTGGCGAAACACTGGTATTAAGAGCAATTAAGCGGCTAATTGTGACGGCAACGATGGCAGACGAAATAATGAAAAGATTAAACAAAAGCTTACGTGCTATTTTTATTTTAAACATTCTATTTATTATATTATTTAACATGTACAATACGTTTTTAAATAATTACAATACGTTATTTAACGTTTACAATTTATTAAAACGTACAATGCGTCGTTCGAATATGAAATAGACCCAAGCTTAAAGAGCTGTTAAAACAAAGGGGTATATTAGCTGAGTCTACTTTGCATTCAGTTTTAAGTACGTGAGAAGTTTTATTAAAATTTCCACGAAATTGTATAAGTATTCCAAATGCCCTTTTCCTTCTGTATCTTACTCTCTTTTCCTCTGCTTTATTCCGGTTTCCTGATTTCTTTCCTATTTACAAAACAGTTGACGAACTAAAAAGTTTCTTTAGCATCAAGCCGTTTTCAAGTTCCGGCTACCACCTTTAAGCTCATTTTCTGAGCCCTGGAGATCACTTCAGGTGAGAGTACTGAGCGAGGCAAATAAAGCGGTCTCAAAGTTATAATTCACTTTATATAGAATGTTAATACTGCATAATTTCGATACGGACATTAAATTCTACATGAAAAGTATTAAATTAATTGAGTTATCGACTTTACATATCACTTAACTCATAATGCGTAAATTTAAGACAAAGATAAAAGGGATCCTTAACTGTTTATAAGTAAAGGATAGTCTAGTATTTACATTTTTTGTATTTAAAATCTTTAGACCAAAGGATTTATGAATTTAACAAGGTAATAAAGATTATATCCCATGGACTGCCTCATTGGTCGAGTAATTGCAAGCGCGACTACCGATCGGGGGAGGTCCTGGATTCGAATCCTGGGTCGCGTACTATTATATAATTTTCTAATTTAGGATTTCTAGCAGTGGCTCGGAGTCTGGATCTGTGCCTGCAATAGGCTCACCACCTATTCCATGGGACTTATACGTAACTGGTGAAACGAGGCAGAGTACTATACTCCTCTGCTTACCCTTTCGGGGATTACATGCGTGATGTTGCGTTATGTTAAATCCCACAGAAGCTATTAAATTTAATTTTAATTTACGGACTTAATAATTAGACCTAATTAATTTAAATGTATAGAAAAAAGACTAATAATAAATATTTATAATAAAGAAGATTTTAAAACAATTGCGGTAAATAGATACGTCGTGGGTTCTTATTTATGTCTGGACATGGCTTGGTGAACTAGCGGTGTGATGAGAATATATGTAGTTATATCGTTTGAAATTACATCATCACGCCTGTAAAGAAGAATGCATATTAAATCCTCAGAAAAACAACGTATTTTACCATTAAACAATCGAAATAATGGATGTATAATACGATAAAATTTGAAACTGTCTTGAATCACGTATGTTTTTAAGGATAAGAGGAGTTGTTTTGCATATATTAGAGGTATTTCACCACAACGCACAAGTCGATTTCAGGGTTTTGGCAATAAAATACAAGTCGATATTAAAAAAAATACCAAAGAAACATTATCATACCAAAGAAACATTGTGAAATGAATTAAGAGCAGCATTAAACTGTCATTGTAATGTGCAATAAAATTAATTGAAATATTAGTTTCATTTACAATAAATTATATTAGAAGTGTAACATTAATAAATGACACGTATCAATTGCTAAAAACTCCATTAACATTCGTTTCGTCTCATTAGCAGTTAAACGAGCACAAATAAATTCTTAACCGCAATTATTTTCGTACAATCAAATTATTCCGAGAGCGCATCGCTAAGCGCGAACGAATGATTTCGTGAACTCAAAATCGAAATATGAGGACCGAATGAATGAAATAAATAAGTAGAGCTCAATTTATTTTGTAGCTCAATTTGCGATGAAAATGCGACGCTCCCCACCCCCCTCCATCCCAGCCAAATGTATATTAATGTGCCACCCGAACCACAACAGTAATATTGTTTTCTTTTTATTTCCAGCGACCTCGAAAGCTTTTAGTAGTGTCAACTATTACTAGTTTTTTACGGTTTCACGTAATGTTGTATAGATGCGTGGGATGGAATGTCGGAGACGTCTTAGATACCTACGGTATAGTATTATACTCTGTTATGTACACGCCAATAATCTCACTGCCAAATTATTAATTCTAGAATACCTAACTCTAGCTGTCCTAATCCCATGGTCTTAATCAAGGTCGATTGCAGAAGTTTACGGGTTGCAGCGGCCATTTGCGACTGTTATCTGTTAATTGTTAGTCTATTTCACTTGAAAAAATACTAAAGATAAGTCTCCTGACGGTTTGTTTGAGATATATTGCAACTATTCAAAGCCAGTAGTGACTATTGCTTGGTCATTAGCTATTTACTTCAAATAATATAAAAAGTTTTATTTTACAAGCTGTTATTTCGAATGTTGATATGTCGATATCTCGATGTATGATATGAAAATTATACCTAGATACATCCAATATTTACTTCTATTGAAATGTATTGATTCAAATACACGTCACAGCAAACTATAATACTAAGCAATAACAGTCCTGCGAATACAGCAAACATTTCCTGTAGTGTCGTATGGATGCAACCATTTTTATATACGGCGCGGGTCTCTTTCCGAACCTAAAAGAAGTCTGAAATATATGTACGTCGTGTTCTCTGTTACATATCGAGCTGATGGGAGATAACATCTAGATGTAGATAACAGATAGATCAACATGTTATCTATATCTAGAGACCAACCCATCTGTTAGATGTTTTCAAATATTTATAAATGCTGCCAATGAAAAATGAGTGGTATTCAAAGATCTCAGTGACGTGCTATTGGAAAGCCCTATGTCCAGCAGTGGACAGGAACGGGCTGATGAGGATAATGATTCAGTAACAATGAACTATGGTACAGTTCAACGTGCACACCTATAGAAAACGTCAACGAGATATGTCCATGCTTTGGAACATATACTCGTAGTGTAGGACGCCTTTCAGTTACGTGGAGTGGCTAAAGAGCAAACTTTATCTAATTATTGAATTATTTTATACTATGGCGTATGAAAGCGGTCAGATGATAATTGAATCAGTACTAAAAATAGTTTAGACATCTTATATAACATAACGATGTCATTTTGAACCAGTAAAATTCGGCAGAATTGGGTTACGAAAATACAAGAATTGCACAATAAGAGTGCAGTTCGGACTTAAAGTACAATATGAAGTGAGATACTTAAACTGTAAGTGTGTCTGCGCTTTGTATTCATGCCACGTGGAATCGAAACGTAGAATGGCCGAAAAATTTTACACAAAACTAAAGCAGCTCGGATAGACTTCAGCCTTTGTGATGTTAGTTGGCAATGTCTTGCTGGAGACCCCTTACAACTTTCTATTTATGATTTCGTTTCACACACTGTTGAACCTAATTCGAAATAATCTCTATCATTTCCTTTGTTGATTATGACAAACGTGTATAACTTTTACGACAATAGTTGTCCAGATTATGAGAATATACTGTATCAAAGAACTTTTCCATTAAATTAAATTCCATTTATATGTATATCATTGGAATATAATTAAAGCGGGCTTACTCGTAAGTTAAAGCCATTCTAATAACCTTGTAATATGATATTTATAATAGTACACTAATCAGCAATAAAGTAATGCGAGGTTTCCACGAAAACAAGATTATCTTATCTTCAAAATATTATTTACTATAGCCAATTTTCATAATATTACAGTTATTTATCTACCGTGAAAGAATAAAGAAGGATATTATGAAGATGTACATTTAATGATTTGGAATATTATCTCTAAATAATATTAGGCTTTTGTAAATAGTAATAGAGACAACATGAAAAGAGATTAAGATATTGAGCTAAATAAATGATGACAATAAGATGTACGTTAAATACAACGACGAGCTGAAGATCGAGCTCAGTGGCTCAGCAAGGCTGTTGGAGAGGTCTATGTCCAACAGTGGACGGGAATAGGCTGATGATGACGTTAAATATAAGTAATAAATCTACATCCAATCTTATAAAGTCCCATATATAACTAATAAATAAGTCATTAAAATTGAAAAGGAACCGAGACATCCTCATCTGATTTCTTACAATGCATGAGTTTGAAAACATGTAACGAAGTATTGTTTTAATACTATTAATGATAAATGAAGCGTAAAGTGCGTTTTCCTCTCGCTTTTTGATCTGAATTATCTAATTTAGTATTTCAAGAATTACGAAATCGAGACCTAGGCAGACAAGTGTAGTGTATCCCACACTGCACCACTTAAGTTTAATTTATTAGCTGTCTATAACCATTATGTTACTTTCTGTTACGTTTACGTGACGTAAAGTAAAGTTAAATACGTTAGCGATGTATATTTTGACGGTAATATTTGGCTTCGTTTTCATATATTGCAGATACCATACTGATGTCAAATAGAATATTTATTGAGATCCGCGTACCCGATAGAACCTTAGCTCCAATACTCGTCTATCAAAGCGGCTGTTTTTGTCGTCAATACAAAGTCGTGTAGCTTATTGTTACTCTTTGAAGAGCAACGTGGACCCATCAGAATGCGTCTTATTTTAATTGTTACTCTCTTGATTGACCTAGGGCATTCCATCATCATTATCGTCATAATTTATTTTTCCATTTTGTTTATTTTTCTCGATTTTGTTTTTTTTATTATTTTTTTGCATTGCATAATAACTGTACGTGTTCTATGTAGTTACCAGGATAAAATATTTATTCATTCACTCCTTTGTTCGTTTGTTCGTTTGTTCGATCATTCGATAATAATGAACTTTTGCATTAATACCCTGTTTAACACAAGTTTTCTCTCTCCATAAGAAGATACAATAATGGCTATGTTCTGGTTGACTTGTTTCACGCGCCTTATAAAGCATCGTAGATACCTCTGAAGTGCGTAGGTTTCCTCAGGATTTATAAATAATGTTTGCATGATGGTTTCATTTTTATCTTAAAATGAAATAAAATTTTGTAAGTTATATAAGTTTAAGCCTGTTTAAACTTTAAGCCTACCGCTGAAACTTTTACCTAGACATCTATCAACATCTGAGATGGTCATTTCTTTGTCTAGGTATTTACTTTTTTGAATATTCGTTGTTAGTTAAAATCCGACGTTAGTCTTTATCATTACATAGTATAAGTAAACGTTTCACACAATCAATTTCCACATAGTTCATGATTATAGTACCACTTTTGTTAACGACATCGTCATACGTTCCAACGGGAAATACGTATAAGGTACAATTATGTATACATGTGTTCGATAAACGTTATTTACGCAGCCATCGTATCAGCTTATCGCATCGGACGATATGTAAACCCTTAACTATTTTCATACCCGATGTTCTGCGATGATATAAGAAATTTATTACTAACTGTACCGCCCCCCGCCTCCCCCGCACCCCGTTCCCTTTCAAGCGGATTAACTTGTAATCCCTCAGGAGTACCAATATCATTCATTAGAATGCTGTATCCAGCTTTATTCAGTCTGACACAATGTGTTGTCGGCCTCTGAAATGATTTTTAATGACTTTTCAGAGATTCACGTGCGTAATACCGGGTGGGGTCAGACTGCTACATTTCATCCGGTGTCATCCATCTTGTCTGGAATTTCACAACCCTTGCAAAAGCGGAAATTCTGTGATCTACAACTTTATACTAGGTACACGTTTGAACGGTTTCAAAAAAATAAATTCACGAGTTCTTTTATATTTGTGCTCGGTTTTGTCATTTATTTAAAAGCCTTACCTACCTAGGCACCGGCGTCCAATTACAATACCTTTTCGTATAAAGTCCATTATGTGATATGAAAGGGGCTATAACAGTACGTAATTACAACAATCATGTTATATTCAGCGCCATACAATGTTCTAAGTACTTAATCGCTTAGCATATACTCAGATATAGCAAGCAATAATAATTATACTCCAAATGTAATAATCATTGTATAAATATCTTAACACATATGCAATTTTAATCATATGGTTATATACAAAATCTATATTGTTTTTATACAAAACCACTTCAAGTATAATTCCGTACTACAATCTTATGCATCACCTACGGATCATAGCATCACCGCTGTTTATAAAACAAATTAACAACACATACACTGAACAATTGAATAATTAAAGAACTAACCATCTAAATACATACTTTAAGTAAGGATAAAGGGAGGCATGAGGTGTGAGGTATGTGGTGTGAGGTGCGAGGTGCGAGGCGTGAGGCATTAAATCTAGATTACCGTACGTCGTTTGCGCTGCGCTGGATAATCAACGGGACTATATTAAAGCTGTCAGCCGCGGGACGCGTGACATGCGCCGCGTGACGGGCGCCGCGCGAACAAATCAAACGTGGCTAGACAGTTACGAATTTATGGGACTTATAAAGGCATTTAGGCACATCGATCCGTTGTAATATTGACGCAGGTTGCTCTCTGTACGCTGCCCACGTTGATGTTGTGGGAGATTGATTAAATGTGTCATATAAAAACAATTAATCTGTATACGTATTTATGTCTATTTGTCTGAAGTTGCATGCCTATGGCGCTAATAAATAAAAAATATGTTATTGATAGAAGTGAGATATGAAATAAAATAAAAAAGTCTATATACAAAATTACATTAACATACATATCATTTCCACTGAAGATTAAAATAAATGACTGTACTGCCTACACAAATATAGATGTACATCTCACTTTTATTGGTATGTCTCTTTTATTTTATCATAGCGCACTTCCGTCACAGTGTGTGTACCCAAATTTAAATGTACAGTTTACTAAATGCGCCAAAAGAAGTATAATAATTTCAGTAATGTTCTATAAACTGATAATAAAGGAAGAAGCAAACTATTATTTGAGACTCATGACTTCGTTAAATAAAAAGGTTAGCAATTTGTTCTTTCATGCCAGCAACAATAAACACAATGTTAAAAAAGATTTAACACTCATGCTAATAACATGCGGCATATTATGTTAAATAATTGCCATAATCATGATAATGGTGGTATCGTAAATATAATTATTTTATTATTACTATCGTGTACATAAATAAAATTACATCGGTTGACAGTTACGAATTCATACGACTTATAAAAATATTTAGGATCATTAGTGTATAGTTTTATGGATAGGGATTGTTGCTATTATTTGAAATATTGCTCTACAAAATAGGTATAATTAATCAAATGCATTGAATTATTTAGAATCAAGACACGAGTAGTTTCTAACTTAATTATTATTGCAATTAAATTTAAAAAAAATTCCTTAGGAAATACATTTACGTAATTTATTCTGTAATTAAAAATCAATAAAATTACTGTTATTAGCTCCATACAGGTCTGTTAAAAAAACCATAAAAATACCTTACACTCTATGTAAGGATGAAAAATTCCTTTATGACATTATACTTCACCTTTTCGGTGATAAATTGAAAAAGTGCGCACAATTTTTCCTTTGTGCTGTTTAATCCAAATCGAACGGTCGAATTAAGCGACCACCATAAAATATGATTAGTGGTTATGTGGGGGCGCGAGCGGACGGCGCCGGCGACGCCTAGTGCAAATATTGTCGGCCTACCCAAACACGCTCGCCGCTGGGGAAAAACGGACGATTAACAAATATTGTTTGAGCAAATCTTCATGGATATCGCCTTAATAAGCTTGCGACGTTCAATATCCACCAAATAGATCGGATACTGACTGACGGACTAGTCAGATGTCTCCGAACTAGCATTTGTGGATACTTAGAGTGATGACCGTAGAAGAACGCCAGGTCTGTCAGGATAGGGATATATGACACTCGATGTTCTCTGTCTAGTCGTAAAAGACATGCCGTGATGATTAAATAATTATTATGACATTTAATAACGATCAACATAGCTTGTAAAAGGCTTAGACTTTGATTGAGTTGATTCAGTTAATCATTGGTAATTCTTATTTAAATCATAAAATTCAATTTCAACTCATATATTTCAAATCAGTTACAATTTAATTCCTAATTCCTAAATCTAACTACAAACATAAGTAAAAGATCACAATGATTATGACAAATCTAAAATTAAGCAACGTTTAAAACACATTGAATAAAATTCCATCCGCAAAACTCCACTAAAGATCATTTAGTAACGAAAAAAGCCCATTTAAAATACAACCCGGCAACGGTATAATGACGTCACGACGACGCTGGGCGCCCGCGGCGGCGGCGACCGAACAATATGTTCTCATTCGTTCGAAAACAACGGACGATTTTTACAAGCGGCACCATTTCGCCTTGCGCCTGCATTAATTGGATGCACCGACCACGAGGCTGTCGGGATGAAAATATTTACGTTCCCCGCAAAATATATTGGGATATTTCCAGGTGAACGAGCACTCTATTATCTACGTGGGCCGTGAATTGGGGATATGATGCGCAAACCGATCGCTTCAGCTTGTGATAAACAGCTGGCGCGGCTTATAATCCACGGCTTGAGTCAATTGGTGGATGGAGCGAGATAATTAAGCTATACAGCCAGCGGTTAATATCGTGCTCGTGATTTTCATACTTATCGTAAGCTATTACGAATTAATTTTGTTAGGATGATGATATGCAAATACCTTACAATTCCGATCGAATCGGATTGTATGTAATGTAAAAATTAATAAGACAAACATGTTTGCAGAATATAGAGTAATTTTTTTTTAATTTTTTACGCTGTTAGGCTTTGCTCGTCGTGGTTTATTTCTTTTTTACTTTTTTTGCTTCTCAATTTTCTGCACAAATAGTAATTCAATCGTAAAGTAGCTCTATTCGAAATATTAACCCAACAGAATCTAGCAAGTAAAATATGTAAGTCAGTTTACAAATCTCAGTGTCATTTCTGGACAGTCGTTAGAAAATTTAAACCTTAAATATATAAAAATACATGTACACAGAGGCTTATGTACAATAGTACATAGCTTTGAGCAACACTCAACAATACTCACTCTTTACATCCAAATGAAAAAAGTCTCAATACATGTAAATAAACATTAATTTAACTATGTATTCAGAAAACGACTAACATGAGAACATCAGACTAACGAAAATAAGTAAGGCAAGGAAGATGGACAACAGCGCAGTATTAGGGAGGCATTGGCCAGTAACACTAAATAATTTCAGCGTTAATTAGTTAGTACTGAGCGAGCGAATACCCAACAGCACATTTCCACCTCCTCATGAACTTACTGATTTGCTCGCGATGTAATTTTTCAGACTTTCTTGAAAATTTACTTGGAAAAAGCTCCAGATCTCTTGATAAGCAGAGAACACCAAATACTAAATTACCTTGTAAGAGGCCTGAGATGATGACAATAATAATTACTCCAAAAAAGGGATACTGGTAGATGGAGTAGTCAGAAGCCTCAAGGGTGATGAATGTAAAATAAACACCTCAGGTATTTGGCACTGCGTGCTCTCTGCCTACCCGGTGACGGACCCGGTAACAATAAAATTTGCGTCTTTACTTGAAAAGAAAAACTAAGATCAAATGCATCATGAAAAGTTAGCATTACGCAAAAACCTATATCAGTTGCCTGCCTGGTTGGTCGAGTAGTTGCAAACGCGACTGCCAATCCTGGGTTCAAATCTCGGGTCGGGTACTGTTGGATTTTTGTCATTTAGAATTTCTAGTAGTGACTCGGAGTCTGAAATTGTGCCCGGTATATGGCAATAGGCTCACCACCTATTCCATGGGACGTAAACATAACTGGTGCAACCTGAAATTGTACTACACTTAGCTGTTTATCCCTTCGGGGATTACAGGCGTCATATTACGTTAATATATCAGCAATAAAAAGTAAGCGATCCGATTATAGACAGTATGACACAAATGACTATTTCAACTTCCATAAAAAATGCACAACTGTTCGTATGATATATAAGAACTTCAGGGCGTTCTTAATTAATTTTCGTTTTAATTAACGTACACTGCGAGCTAATGAAGAGGAAGATATATCCTTTGCTATTGCAACGAGGCATTATGAAACGTGTGGAACTTACTACGAAATTCCGACTCGTAACATTAAGGTACTCTTTTATTATTAGGTATATTGTTAAGTCCCTTACTAAATGGACAGTGAGTAGCATCTCCTTAATGTTTCTTTCCTTATAGAATTGATATGCTTCTTGTACGTTTGCCCCTCTTTCCATGTACTGAGAATTTTACATCAAAATATGTTATCGAAGAGAGGCCACGCTTGAAAGACATATACATATACATATGTTCAATAAAATTTTAATCGGAGTCTGGACTTGTGTGCCTTGTTTTTTTGCAGTAAGCTCACACATGATTTTATCGTAGTTGGTACACGTAACTGCTGATACAACCCCTTTGGTTAGATACAGGGATATCTTACAACCCCTTTGGTTAGATACAGGCGTGATACTCCCGTTATTAAAAAAAAATTAAATCTCGGTATTAATGGTTTTATAATATTAGTATGAATAGAATATTATGAAAGATACAAAATACGTTTGGAAGCAGCTTTGTGATAATATAACTAGCATTCGTGCGCTTATAACAAAAATTCTTGCGGTGAAAATTTAATTTGCGTGTTTATTACAAGAGAGATATCAAAGAAATGTTATTGTTAGTACAGTTCTACTTTTCGAATGGTGTGAATAACTAAATCTCCGAAACCCAGCCTCTGTACAGCAGATTCCGTATGGACACTGACACATGGATGTAAAGGAAATAGGAAGTTTTCATATACTTATCGTATTATTTCGCTTAACATGGTAAATTACTGGCTGACAGGGGAATAAAAGTGACCGAAGGTGTGTAACTATTGAAGACTTATGAATATAATAAAGCAAGTCAATTGTGAAAAGATCAAGATAGTCTAGTTATTATCGTCAATATAAAAGATAGTCATAATTGTCTATCATTTTGTCTAACAAGGTGTATACTTGAGTGTGTACCTTCATTTTATTCACACTCTAGTTGACATTATTCATTATCATTATCATCAACATTATCTTTTCTCAGTCCACTGCTGGACATAGGCCTCCCCCAATCGCCGTCGCGTCCCGTCTTCATAACATTATTATTGTTATATAATTATATTCTCAGGCAGTTCTCTGTTTGGGCTGGCAGAGAGTATAGATTGCAAATGTTTTTATTCTCAATAACTTGCTTAATAACCTACTTCTTCTATATTCATCACTATCTTCATGCATGCATGCCGGTTTTAGATACTCTGACTCCGCGGATCAGTCGATATCTGACCTGTTTGTTCAAGATACATAAATTTCTTGGCCTCTTCGACACCTGCATCCACGGACGTCAACGTTTTGTATCATTTTCAAATAATAATAACAGATAACAGTGTGTCACACACTACCTGTACCGAAACAATGTTTATTACGCGGGAGCCGCGAAGTTTTCGCGCACCGCGATGAGAATTCGCCGAAATAATCCTAACTACAAATAGCGAATGTGTTCAAATGTAATTCGAGCGAGGCGCGGAAATGTCTCGGCAATGTTAGTTTATTAGAGTCGACTATTTATGTGCTGAAAAGCGTACATTATCTGCTTTAGTATATAAAAATAAGTGTCGTATAAATATGTCTGTCTGTATGAACTCCGTTTCAAACAAAGGCATGCAATATGAACGACGAGTCGCAAAATGTATGTATGTGTATGGTATGTGAGTTGCAGTTGTATGTATGTATAGGAAACAAAACACATGAAACTTATTACAGATACCGAATATTAGTCGCCCTCCGTATAGGCATCTATCACCATTATTTCAGCAGCCACTCTTTCTAAATATCTGATTTATCAGAGCACACTCTCTAGCATTTTTACACTAACATTCTCTTTCACATGACGCATCTTTATTACACGTGTATTACGGATAGTTATAAATAAAGTTCAAGAACAAAAACCGACGAAGCAAAGAAATTCTTAATAAAACCTTACATCCTGTACACTATAAAAACACAATATGAGGAACGCACTATCCTTTAAAGCAAACTGTAGACCGATATTACCGCGCACCACGTATTGTCTTTATTTTACCCCAAACGATTTTGTCAAATAACGAGCATTATGTTACAAATAATATTAAGTCCCAAGGAAAACCTTTCCAATCGCGAGACTAGTACAAAAATGCTTACGTAATACCTCCTTATGCAAATGTACCCTGTGCTCTCCGAGAAAATTATTATTTCTCTAACCAAAAAACATTATATTTTTCCTATCGAAATGTTCTATGTATAATATACGGATAGAAATTGACCGCTTATACCCAAAACGGTTATAACAAAAAGGATTATTACACAAAAAAAGCTATTTTAAATTATTACAGCTGTTAAGTAACGAGAAGTCACTTATATATAGTTAACAGTTTACTGACGAGCACTGAGCCAGCGTGGCAGATTACAGCCTTAACTGTTCTCATTCAGAGTGGAGAAAAGTGTCCAATAGTGGAACGATAAAAGGGTTCATGATAATAATTACTATTATTCATTTTAAGACAGAAGAAAGATTTTTAAGAAAAATTACTCGTATTTTTTCCGTAAGAGAAGCCGTCGTGTCAATGTGCGGATATACAGTAAACGGACACGGAGTCAAGCTGTGATCCAACTTAGTTTTCAGAAAGGATTATTAGAAAAGAAAGCTAAAGCTATAATAGCTTTAACACATCTTCATAATAAAAAATATGAGATAAGTTTAATTTACTTTAAACAATAAATCGTCAACAACCATTTTGTTTTTTCACGAATGGATATATTTAAGTTTCGTCTCAAAAAGAAAAGGTTTACAGACATTTATGCGCCACTGGCTAAGTACAAGCTAGCAGACTTCACACGCTTTAGAAAACACATTATGAAAATCTTTAGTGTAACCAGATTTCCTCAAGGTGTTTTTCTTCATCGTTGCAGTAAGTGATATTTGATTTTTATAATGCACATAATTTTGAAACAGGTGCGTGCCTGGAATTGATCCCATAACCCTTCATATGGAAGACGGTATTGTAAACTACTACAACATTGCTATAAACAAATTAATTATACTCATGTCTCTGTCATTGTGTTCCGGCCATAACTATTTCTACGCTACGAACTCTGTCTATTCATAAGAGAATTATTGTAGATGATGGCATTTATTAAATATCTAAATGCCTCAAGCTCGAGAATATGCAGCTTAAGTAACTGTATATTGGTCAAGTCAAAGGTGATAGTGCTGCCATCTAGATGACACTGCTGCCATCTATTTAATAACAATTATTTTAGCTCCATACCGGGTGTAATCGTTAAGTGTTCACAGGCGATTATTCCGTAACTATTACAGATATCAAAAAACTTTAAATTGATATCGAAAGTACTCTACCTAATGAGTAAAATGACAATGACACATTTTATAATTATGTATAATATGATATAAAGTTTTTTGATATCTGTAATAGTTACGGAATAATCGCCTGTGCTCACTTAACGATTACACCCGGTATAAGCCAAGAGCTAAGTGGTATGTGGGAATTGAAATTTCATTTGTCCTGCAGTTAAGGAGTACTACTTGCGCGTTGACCTTTTCTTTAAGTAGGTACTCGTACTTCTTATCTTTTATAATTATTTATTCACTACACATCTGCACCAAAAACAGTTTCACAATTTGTCAAACTAAAACACCTACACGACTCGAGTGCACCCTCTAAGAACTTTAAATTAAATGTAAGTTTTTGTGACGACACACACGTTTGAGCAATATTTACTCTTCAGTTCGCTAATGAACTGTATCTTTAATTTAAAATGTAGCATACCACGCTGCGTGAATTCTATTTAAAGTACAGAAAAATTCAGAGGTATTTTAAAAGTGGAGAAATCAAAAGCTTAAAATCAGTTAAGTGTTAAATATAATCTGATGTCTGGAATACGCGTGTAAGCACAATATATGTAGTTATTTATTTATAGTATAGATAGCTCGTTTAGCGATAAGACCGCCTTTTGTTTTTACCAAATTTTGTTTTTCTGTACTTTGCTTGTTATACGGTATACAATAAAGTGTTTGTACAGTATTATATACATAGTATATTGCAATTTTATATAATACTTAGCTTTATATATCAGTCAGTGATACTTCGTTTATATATATAATCAGTGATAGCCCAGTGGTTAAGAATTCAGCACCTCACTTCGGGGGTGCTGGGTTCAAATCCACGGCGCGCACCTCTGTACAACAGTGCGTTTTAAATTTAAATATCACTTGCTAACGGTAACTTGCTAACGGTAAAGGATAACATCGCGAGGAAACCTATTCACCTTAGAATTTATAAAAAAAATTGTAAGGTGTGTAAAGTCTACCAACCCGCACTTGGCCAGCGTGGCAGACTACGGCCTTAGCTCTCTCAATACGAAAGGAGGCCCATATTCCAACAGTGGAATTATAATGTGTCGATTATTATTATGTATAGGTATATTATAATATTATTATCACTGCCTCGTTGGTCGTGTTGGTTGCAAGTACGACCCTCGATCGCGAGGTCCCTGGTTCGATTACCGGGTCGAACACTACAAAATTTTCTAATTTAGATTTTCTAGTAGTGGTTCGGAGTCTGAATATGTGTCCGATGCATGGCAATAGGCTCACCACCTATTCCATAGTGGGACGTAAACGTGCATTCCTCTGCCTACCTCTTCGAGGACTGCAGGCGTGAAGTTACGTTACGTTACGTTTCTTATAACTATTTCTATTATACATATATATGTCGGAGACAGTCATTAGTATGGACATTAAACGTATAGAAGATTAGTTTAGAAGATTAGATTAGAAGATTAGTACGGACGTTAAATTATTACATCACTCCTGTAATCCCCACAGGAGCAAGCAGAGGAGTTTAGTACACTCCCACGTTTCACCAGTTACGATTACGTTCAACAATGGAATAGGTGACGAGCCTATTGTGTGTGTTCATAGAGACTTTTATTGACGTAACATCACGCCTGTCATCCTTGAAGAGGTAGGCAGAGGAATGTAGTAGACTCCCACGTTTCTTCACCAGTTACGTTTAAGTATATCAAACTTATAAGGGGTAATGAAGCATTCACTTAACTCACTGGCCGCGAAGGAGACGCCGAAAGCAGATAGAATTCATAAATATTCTAGCATATTATTTAATAGTCACTGAACGGAAGCGAGTCGCTATGCAAATTGTATGGCATAATTACCATGAAACTGTTTAGAGGGGGTCTGGTAATTAAGGATACAGAATTTGGAAATTTCACTTTCAAATTTCGTTCCCGATCGATCTCGGCGCGGAGCCCGCATTGAAGATTTTCTTTGCATTTGAAACTCGTTGAGCATTATGTCTAATTGCTTCCATAAGCTTCTCTAGAACTTTCTAGAAGTTGCAAAATAATATGGTTTCTATTAATAATAATAATAATAAAAATTTATTCAGAGATCAAACAGGCTAAAATTAAATACAAAGATCTTATTAGAAGTATCATATTCAATATTACGGCTTGTTCTATCATTTGTACGTGACATCAGGCCTGCGATCCTCGAAAGGGTCCGCAGAGGAGTGTAGAAAACTCCCTTGTTTCGCCAGTTACGTTTACGTCCCATACTAGAATATGTGATGAGACTATTGTCATACACTGGCCACAGATCCAGACTCGGAGCCACAACAAGAAAATCTAAGTTAGAAAATTTCAACAGTACTCGACCCGGTATTTGAACCTAGGACTCTCGATCAGCCTTTGACTAGCAAGGTAGTAAAGTCAGTTCTTTTAAAATTGAATTCCAATATTATTGAACATAAAATTTTAATAAAGACTACATTAATGTACCTACATACAAGTCAAAATTTTAAAATATAAGTGGAACATGACAGAAAATTAATTAATATCGGTAAATTTAAATAACACGCGTGCAACAAAAATATCTATTAAATAAATTACAATATTATTAATATGCAGCCATCGAAGTTATTTTGTAATCGGTTAGCAATTAAATCGAATCGAAAGCAGTGATAGTCTAGTGGTTAAGAATTCAGCCTCTCAGTCCGGAGGTCCTGGGTTCAAATGCAAGGCCTGCACCTCTTAACAAAAGTGCGTTTTCAATTTAAATATCAGTTGCTAACCTGCATGCATACCTTAGAATTTAAAAAAAAATATATTTTCTCAGGTGTGTGAAGTCTGCCAACCCGCACTTGGTCAGCGTGGCGGACTATGGCCTTAACTCTCTCAATATGAGATGAGACCCAGATTCCAACAGTGGAATTATAATGGGTCGATTATTATTATTATTTATTTGCAAAAAACTATACATATTTTGTTTTTCAAAAGGTCGTTAGCTCTGTACGACTAATTTCATTGTCGAGTGTTTGAAGTGTTTGAGGTACTTGAGACCCAATTGTCAGGGTAGAGCGCAGAAGACAAAGGTGAGCCCTGATGTCTGAAACTCCTCACGTACGTTTCATCTATTTGTGTTTTTATTGACGCACAAAACTTTATCATTGACCGCGTGTTCGAGCTGAAGCGATAACACGAAGCGAGGAAAGCTTGTTGAGCATATCGCTAAACCATTCATTGTTATATTCGGCAGAGACAGACCTAAACATAGGTACGTAGATCAAATTGCAGATGTCATTAAAGAAGTGTAAATCACAAGTTTTAATAATTGAAGATTTTGACATATGTCAAACAGGTGTATGGTCTTTGTCAGGACAGTATCTATCAATCGGAAATCGTTAGTTTCTGCCTATCCTATGAAAAATAGGTTTGAGCATATGTAGCGATGTATGTATGTTAAAAATTGAAAAAAGCGTTTTTCATTTGTAAATTGATGTTCTGAAAATATTTCATTTACAAGTCACGGTTCTATCAACAACTGTCAAGGTCTGAAGAATACTCCATCATGCTACTCTAGTGTAGATTGGATCCAGGGGAATTTGCAGGTTGGTGGACAAATGGTGCTTTTTATATATTTTTATGTTTTTATATAAACTTCGTGTGAGTTTAAAGAAACATATTTACAAAGTACTGTTTTGTATATAGGTATATGTATTATTACAAAATATAAACCTCATTATCGTGATCATCAGCCCGTCTCACTCTTCTGATGGATATAGGTATCCCTTTCGCTTTATCCTCGGCGTGCTCTGTCCAGCTCTTATCGGTTCTCACTCCACAATTCAGCTTTTTCCATCAACAATCTTTTTTATATAGTATGTTTATTTCTGAGAAATCTTTTATGAAAATTAGTTTATCGCTTATTGTCGAACAGCTGAAAAATATGGTTATACTGTTGTTACTTTGTAACCTTATACAGGGTGATACAGAGCTCTTAAAGGTGTTTTCACGGCTGGCATAAGTTGTATTCTAATTGGAGTGTTGCGTGCGTGATACTAGCTGTAGCCCGCGGCGCCTGTTGCTTTTTAGAGAGGGTTGGTTTTTATTTTAACACTTTGATGCTGTTATTGTGTATAATAGTTGTGTATTTCTGAAAAAAATAGTTGAATTTTTGCTGAAACTGGTACTGAAAATTATCGATTTGTTTATTAAAGTTAGATTACCCATTAAATATAAGCTGTACGGAGTTCCCCAATTACAGATGTATATTAACTTATATTTGGTACTTGGGATTTAATAGAAGGGCTTATTTTAGCCCTTCTAATAATGTTTGTATACTGAAAAATTGTATAAAATTCTAATTTCTAATTTAGATTTTCTAGTAGTAGTTCGGAGTCTGGATACGTGCCCAATGCATGGCAATAGGCTCGCCATCTATTCCATAGTGGGACGTAAACGTAACCGGTGAAACGTGAGAGTGTTTTGCATTCCTCTGCCTACCTCTTCGGGGATTACAGGCGTGAAGTTAGGTTGTATAAAATTTCAATAATAACTTTCATATATTTTTTTTATTTGTGCACTTTCAACAGAATTCCAATCAGATTGTCTTCTTGATACTAACCAGTTTTAGTATCGATTTATTGAAATACGCAGAGTAATGGAAGATGTACAATACATTACAATATTAAACCATATCATGGAAATTTATGTGAAGTGGAGAAACTGGAGAAATGGCGGTTGGAATAAAACAATTCCAGATGGAATATGAGAATCAATAGAACTAAGAGCCAACAGACATTATTGCAGATGTTCTTAATGAAAAATATCATGTATTTTGCTGGCAGTACCTATAAGTGGAGCGATAAATCGACAACGGTAATAACTTACATGGGAAATATTTTAAATTAGGTTAATGTTCGTCGGGTGTAAGGTATCTGTCACATTAGCACAGTGTTGGCGAGGAAGCGATGCTTTATATAAAAGAAAAGATGAATACGTTTTGTTGACAG
>DWDT01000338.1:0-22185 GCA_018245595.1 Microceris scylla
ATGTGAAAAGAAAATTGTTGTTTTTACTATTCTCCTCGTATTTTTTTACGTTTTTTTGCTTCATAAACATTCCTCAGGCTTCATGAACTACTACAAAAAAGAAATCAGCCAAATCGGTTCAACCGTTCTCGAGTTTTATGCTTACCAATACATTTAGCGATTCATTTTTATTTATCAGATATGGTTATCAATGCAGTAGATTGCTAGTTACAGTCCCAATCTCGGCATGATTACAATACAATTGAAAGGCTGTTTCATGAATAATTTCCAATTGATGAACTATTGTGTTACCCTACAGACCTATTATGTAGTTGGGTGTCACCTAAATGGCTCGTCGTTTATGATGTAAACATTACACTGCACGAACAATGCAAACAGTTATTTTATGAGTCAACGAGCAAACATGTTCTCGTCAAGTAATATGTTTATTAAGATGTTACGTGATAATTGAATAATTTTGATGACAGTTTCCCGCGAAATTCTGTATTTTAAGCGTAAGTTCTGTATTTTAAGCATAAGTGGGGGGGTATGCTATTTATGTACATAATGTAATATACATATACTGTGCTTTATAGAAGGAAGCTGAAAATATTAGAATGAAGCTCAGTTTCTAATTTGATAAAACGGAATGTGTGAAAATTGAAAATTTAATATATATTTTTTATTTAGACTGCGTCGTTCATCGTGTCGGTTGCAAGTGCAACTGCCGATCGGGAGGTCCTGGGTTCGATTCCCGGATCGAACACTACAAAATTTTCTAATTTAGATTTTCTAGTACTGGTTTACAGTCTAGACATGTGCTCGATGCATGGCAATAGGCTCACCCCCTATTCCATAGCGGGACGCCAACGAAACGTGGGAGTGTTCGGTCTTCTGCCTATCTCGTCGCGGATTACAGGCGTGAAGTTACGAATATATATTTTCGTCTCTGAAATCGATCTGTTATTAGGCACATAGCATTGTAGGTTGGATGCAAGCCAGTACCGTTTAAATTCTACCTCGTTAGTGGATGCCCGGTTTAGAAGTTCATAATAGCCCCGCATGTTGCGTTGCATTGTGGAGCTGTGCCCCTGGGGAGTCGTGTCGTGAATCATTTCCAGATAAGCTCCAGTCCCATGCCATGTTGCGTGATCTATCGTAACATCATACACTATATAGTTGGATATCTTAGTGTGGACAACGATGACTGTGGACTGTCCAGTCACGAATTATTGAGTTCTTTAAGTTTTATGATATACCTATAGTTATTACCTTTTGGATGTAAGGATCTGCAGATATCGAATTTGATTTCAGACATGAGCTGTGTGTTTGAATATTCGCGCAACACAAATTGCAATGAACAGTAATGGGTTATTATATTTGTACTACTACATTATTGGTCGTTAGTAGATCGACTAAAAAGTCCCCGACACTACTATTGTTACAAATAAGTGACAATAAAGCATAAATTAATTTACAATTACACATAGGGTAATTTGCGGGCAGTATTTTAAGACATGGTTCATTAATTAAAAAAACCTGGACAAAAACCCAGGTAGCAATGGAGAGACTGCGTCGAGAAAGATCTCAGGGGTATGGCACAATAATATTTTGGAGATATTACGCCAGAGACACAGCGAAATGGAAAAAGATTGTTAAAGAGTCCAATGCCCACAAATGGTTATAGCGCTATTTAAAGAAGAAATAGAAGGCACATTAATCCTTACGAACGAAAGTTATTTAATTTTAAAGATAATTTTATGAATATAAACATTGTTTTCTAACAATAGTAATAATATTTTTAAATTTTCTGCCTAGCCCTTCGGGGATTTAAAGCGTGATTTACGCTTACATTGAAAATAATTCAACAGTCTGCATCCTGTGTATATATAATACTGCGGTGTAGTGTAGAGAAAATTAATATTTATATTAGTACCACATAAAAAATAACTTACCAGCATATTATTAATAAAATTGTTGATCGTTAATCAAGCGATCTTTATTATAAATCCTTTTCTACGTGTAATAATTTCCACTAAATTGTTATAAAAACATTCTTTATTGATCCTTTGTGAAATAATAAAAAGGAAATTCAATGTTCAAGAGTACAGACTGTAATCCATCAGTTTTTCACAGGAGAGACGTCGCGAAGTGAGTACGGGCTCAAGGTATATAATCCATCCATGAAAATAGGCCTATTTGTTTATGTAGATCTTCGTAACGGTGTAATTCGACTATCCTTCACGCAAAACCATTTGTAAAAAAAAATGCGAAAATATTTTTCTAAACGTATTTTTCCTAAACATGCGTTTTTGCTTTGTCTGATTTACGTTTTGAAAAGCCGCCATTTTGTAGTGTTAATGTTGAGGTCACTAGTAACAGCAAACATATAACAGTTTATCGAAATATTCAAAGCTTTTAGATATCAATCTTGGTAGCGTAGCAAAAGCGTAGCCTGTAATCCCCGTAGAGGTAGGCAGAGGACTGTAGTGCACTACCACGTTTATCAGTTACGTTTACGTCCCATGGAATCTTGGTACGTAGTTAAATTCAACTGTTAAGCGATTCAATAATACTTAAGGTGTTGTAAAACACTGGCTTAAAATCAAATCATCTTTAATAAGTATTATCCTAATTCAATTCCAAAATCTGCAACGTATTCTATTTCCAAATATCTCTGTCCTTATTCGCGCGCGATCATTCAACGAAGAAAATGTATAGATAAAGCCAAGAAAAAAAGTAGACGTGAACAAAAATTGTCAACTTAGGGTGAGTAGGCGTTATGTAAGCCATTTATTTCTACAAACTTTAGTTATGGGGGTTGTCGTGACGTAACCCCGCTGCCAAATGATCTTTTACACCGTGAACATGTAAATTTAATCAAAAATCGATTTTCTTATGTAATATTTATTTTTGTATAACAATTTCCTATTCTTTTAAAAGTCTTATATATATGTTCATGTATACAATAACCGAACAATATGTTAAATACTCTTAAGTGTATTCCGTAAAATAAAAAATAAAATTAATAGGTTAATAAAATCCCAAATCTAATGTTTTCATCAAATCAGAATTATTAGTATACGTGTTATCGATTTTAAGTTTACTTTTATGTTGAACTTATACAAACTATAAAATGCTTTGGAATCTTGTCTTAGTTTATAAAATAGGATTAAAAATTATCATAAAGTAAAATTAAAGGAGACCCTAAATAGCTCAACAAGACAATAACCGAGCAAGATTTTGAGATGAATTGTGCTTTGTGCAGGATTGCGGGCGACATCCATTTTGTGCGCACAGCTCAGTTAAGTTTAAAAGTGGGAAGCAGCGGCATGTCTTGTACAGAAAAGACGATCTTACTGTTTTTATACATTACACTGATTTGTTGGTGATGTTTTTATTCTTGATTATTCTTTGTTCTTCTATTAGAAGACAATTCGAGAATTTTCGTGCCGGTCTATACAAGGAATTGAATTAATTTTCAGTGGTAACCATTGTGGGTGAGATATTAAAATCAGACCATTTGACATATTAAATATAAGCGTGTTATAAAACCAAGAAATTTAATTATATTAATCGCTTTGAGCGGCACTGTAAATACCTTATGTCATATTTATATACATACATATTATATGCTTATGCTAGACTGTCTTTTGTAGATTTTTAGTACATGAGACATGCTGCAAAGTCATCGACTCCGTCATTGAGACGAGACCATCATTTAAAGGTAGCATAGGTAGAGAAGCAAAAATATTTACTTAGAAATTGTTGCGTTTCTTTGCTTAGAATCAAGAATGTATACATCCGGTGAAAAACTAAGATATAACTATAGTCCAAAGAACGAACGAGATGAAACAGTGAGTTGATCGGTGGCCATGCAAACCATCTCGAGACTGAATTCAATGCTAAGAAATCTTCTTCGCTAATGTTTATAAACGGTTTTTCTAAACGGTTAAGTGTCAGTCAGATTTTTTTCATTTCGGATGTTTCGAACACACAGAACAAAAGAGTCTTGGCAGGTGGACATTTCTAGACTATAATCACGATACACATGGCTTAGTAAAATTCTGCTACTTTAGGTTAAGCCATTTAATAAGTTCATGGTTCGAATTTAATCACTTTGTCAATGATATGCTAAATTCCTAGCATAAGTGGCAGTGACTCAGCTCAGTTTCTGCTTAATGGATTGGTAGCTTTCGTTGAATCTTAAATTATATGGTAGGGCTTAGACATTATATTCGTATATATTAATTAAGTTAGAATTATCCAGAGCTTACTTTTGTATTTGCCTGCATACCGATGTTATTACAGGCGACGAACCGAACACAGTAGAAACAAATTGCTCCGTAAACAAAACGTAACAATGCAAACCAGGGCGGGCCCGACGGGCCTACACAAACCATAAAACCCTCTACAATACAATTCGTGCCCTTTGTCAACTTTACGGATTTATGCGCTACAAGCAAATATCATAACAGAGCCTTTATAATTCTTTGACGGATGCTGGTCAAATATATTCATGGTTTAGATTCAGTTGAGTGCGGCGCGAAAACATACGATGGAGCATTGTGCGCGGTACAACGCCGTTTGCGTATGCCACTTAAATTCATGTCGATTTGAACCAATTGAAACTATTTTTAAAAGCGCCGATGAAAACATACGAATTAGCACTATGTGCGTAGATTTTATTTTTTATTAGAGATTCTCTGACTATTTCTAAATAGCTTAACATTAAGAAATATTTTAAGGCAAATCAAGCAGTTTTTCTACTCTCTCTCGCTTTACCCTAGAAAGCACTTACCCGCGGGGTCAACATAATTTAGATGGTGGTCCTAAGTTAGCGTTATATACTCGTAAATATTTATTCGTTCGTCTCAAGCTTCAAACTAAAAGCTTCAACGAAAGAACTAATGCCATTTGAATGAAAGTGTTTGAAATGAATGAATTAATGCCACTGAATGCTGTTTGATATATTTTAGTCTTGGTTGATTAAAATTCAAAGAGAATTTAATTAATATACTAAAATTACGCTCCTCCAATAGTGTACTATGGTATATAATCTAAGCCCTGTTAAGATCCCGGATTGTTCTCACTGTAGATAATAAGGGGTTTTAAGTAGAAGGCGCTTTTAACCCGTCCAAGAGAAAGGGAAGTTATCATTTTAATAAACTATATGTATGTTTGTATATATTATGTTTCTTAAGATCTACTAAACAGTATCGTATTTACATAATCGGGACATGGTCGGAAGTATTGGGTTGTTAGACAGTTGTTAAGTGTGACGTCTAATATAAAATTCAATATGGCGACTTATTAATGCAATTAATGTAATTAATAGAAACGTACACAGAAGACAAATTGTTGTGTTTTTAACCCAGAAAAGTTCTTAACGAATAAATACCGAGTAGGTATAGTCAATATACATATAAGTATACTAAAACCGCAAAAAAGTTTTCATTTTGTCGGTTACGCCTTTTTAATGGGCTATTTTCTGAAACGATCTGTGAAGTTAAGCAACACCGGAAGCGGAAGGCCTTTGAATAGATGACTTTTAGTGTCAAAAAAGCGTTTACGACCATCAGAGGTTACGTAGAATTGTCCGGCCAAGTTGTTATCATTAGACGAGAGTTATAAAACCTTACGAAAGGGTTTTTGAATGTTTTATAACTCCCTATATACGTCACCCGTCGTCGTCGTCTTATACAACCCTTTCTAATAGAGAGACCGTGTTTTCAACATTATGAGACTGTAAATTTTCAATATAATATATTAAAAGGGATCGACTCTTTGAGGATTACGCGGGTGCCACCACACCAGGAAGAGAATTAAGGAGAATTGAAGAATTAATGGAATTTCTTCAATATAATGTAATATTTTAATCGTTTATCAATTTAGGCTTTAACAAAGAAGCGTGGTATTTTTATCTCGGTTTGCTTGTGGGCCTTGTGACATCTGTAGTATTTTGGATACTTGGTTCTGGTAACTTGACATGATAACATATGTTTTTCTTTAAGCATATATCATAGAATTACAGAATAATAGTGCGCAGTTATGCTTGGATTTGAAATAAAGAATTCACTATTTATTTATTATTGCAACATAACATAACATCACGACTGCATTTCCTCACGGGAATAGCTAGATAGTAGTGCTCCTTTTATTCTTGTATATCTTTTGAACAAACGTATAGAAATGATTTACATCTTAAATAATAATCTCAACATCTTTCTTATAAGTTATTTATGAAAAACATTTTACTAATTCCTGTTAGTTCAGTGAGCTCGGCAAGAGCTAATTACAAGGAATTATTAATAATATACACTTCATAAGCGTATTTACCTAATATTTATTCATAACTCTATGATTGCCCAATCCACAAAGGCTCAGTAATGGGTTTAAATCCCTCTATTGTGAATGATCGTTGACTGGCAGCGACACAATGGCAATTTAAACTTCCGGCAATTATATTTGCATAATTTTCAATAATAAACTTTCTAGAGTTTCCTGTTTTTAAGTGGTATAGGTCTGGATGGATTTCATTAGGTTTATATTAAAGTTAGCATGGTATTTGTCCATAGAATACAATTATATATTCATATATAGGTAATTAATAGTGAAAATAATACATATATCTTTTGTCCTATTTGTCATGGTTCGCAAGTGATACTTAAACTTCCAGTTGTCGCCAAGGTCCACCCACTGCACCAAGAAGACATTCAATACTGTATTAATAACTAACTTTAGTATGCACCTAATGCAATTGGTTATATCAGTCACACACACACACATACACACACACACCACACATACACACACACACCACACATACACACACATAGACATATATACCTATCAGTGATGTAGGTTAGACAACATAGGATCTGTGAGTTTGAGATCACATTTATGTATATGAGTTCTGCGAAGATGTCTATTGTTAATATTTTTATTATACAGTGTATCTATCTATACATAAGTTATCACAATAAATACGATAAACAATACATAATTATGTTAAGTTTTAAGATATACAATTATACGTGTGGAATAGTACCAACACATGTGAGTTTACAACTGCAATTAAAAACTTATGAATGCAAGGCTATTTTAGATATTTTGCCATAGCCATTAACAGTTTGCTCTTTCACGGCGGTCAGAAACCTGACCAGTTTACTTTATTGGTTAAAATTTAGAAGCTAATTGAATTTGTAAGATATCGAATTATAGGTATCTTGCAAAAGAAATAGACATTTAGGCTTAAATAGGCTAACATAAATAAAAATGGGAAATTAGTAAGTTTGTTAGGTTTATAGATAAAATATTGAAACATTACTTATTTTCCTTGTTTAGCTGTCTCCAGGTGGTAATGTACATCATTGATGTTAGACTGCAGACCCCTGAGGTTGCAGAAGTCCACGGCAAGCGTGGCAGGGGGTGCGTGGGAGATATTGCTTATTGCAATTTTTTTCTTATATTATTTAGGCAATGTAATTTTCTTCTACATTAAAAAGTATAAATTGTCCTTATCTTAGGATAGCCATGAAATCAATAGATAGATTTAATCCGCAGACTTATTTTCTAAGAACGTATGATTAGTTAGTATTTTTCATACCATTCCCAATTAAAAATATGCAAATGGAAATTATAGTGAGTATTATTTCTTCTGTTCTATTAGCCGGCAGTGCTCACAATAATTAATATTATTTGTTATTAAGAATAACCGGTCTGATTTTTTTTTGCAACGTATACAGTCAGGAGTGTAGGTACCTATGTATTTGCGATAAGATCTTAGGGCAGGGATAAGACAATTTAAACAGGTAATTCGAAAGTTTAATATTCATACTATTAAATTTTTTTAAAAATCAAAATGTAAATTAACACCTTTTCTGAACGAACGAACGAAATACGAAAGAAAATATACTATTATCATAATATCATTAAAACTTAAAATAGCGGTTCGCGAGAACCGGAGCTCATTATGGAGCGTTGTTGATGGGGGAAACAAAGAGAGGAAACCTACTGAGAGCAGCGGGAAACGTGCGAGCGCTCTAAAACACATGAAACATGGTAATTATGTCCGCCAGAGTTCTTTTGAAATATGTCTTTCGCATACATCGATATGAACTCGCGATTATTCTGCTGTAATATGTATAGTGAGTAGCCTTTGCATTATTATATTGTTTTGCTTCGTTAATTGACGTCAAAGGCTAATTTGATTAGCCTTAAATTAGACTTGAAAATAGATTGAGACGACAACTTTTTTGGGGCGGGCTTGTTATTCAGGCCACATCAGTAAAGGAATGGTTCATTATGTTGCTATATCTTAAAATTAATCCGTCAAAGGTTTATTTTGCATGCTCTGTAGTGTTTCGAAAAATGAAATGATAAAAGTTACCACCGCGGCTCGCCAAACGTAGTGTAAGGCACCATTCGGCCAGGGGGTGAAGAACTGTGAAAAGCTTCAGGCAGAAGCTGGATGCGGCAAGCCAAGTTCAGAGCGCGATGGCTCTCATGGGGCGCATCTATGCCAGCAGTGGACTGAAACAAGCTGATAATGATGATGATGAAAATTTAAAGCCCTCCTTTCCATCCTTTGCAACTAAAACAATCGGTTGATCCTGCAGGTCATACCTGGAACATTCCGCTATATTCTTGCTTCATGTATGAGATAGATAATTCGTTCTTAGTTATTTAAACAAACCCTGGTCAAAAATTTGTCACTACGGTAAATCCCAAACGATTAAATCGTAAATACATATTATAAATAGTACCTACCGTTTTGTTATAATTAAAAGTAAAAAATATAATAAACGGCTTATACCTATACACATCGTCTAAAAAAATTCTGTTAATACATAGATAATAAATGTTGCCAGTACCGACATAATTTGAAAATTCATCACATCAAAGTGAGTGAAATAAGATGAAAATAAATTATCTACTGAGATAGCATAAAGGATTGATAATTCAATTTAAAATTTAATCTCAAACAATACAGTGCGAATGAAATAATTCGATTGTTTTCATACTGTTCCAACATTAATTAATCCATTGCCGCCAACTTTTGGCCGTGACTCGGTTAAAGAATTTGAAGGGAAATTTTTCGAATGGAATTTCTTTTTTTTGTGTTCGCATCGTTTGAACGCCAAAGAAAAGATTTTTGTCAGTGTCCGCGATAATAACTTAACATTGTGAATTAAATTTTAATGACTTCATTTTATTTCGGACAAAATTTTCCACGGAAATTCAATACCCATTGTTTTATTTAATTAAACTTTTACAGCAATAAGAAAATAATTGGTTTGTCTCACACTTCGCGCGTGTTTGTTGCAGAAACGTATATAATTATGAGTGGCGGTTTGAACTTATAGTAAGAATATTCTATTTCTGTGAATCATCGATACTTACAAATATCCAGATCAAAACTGACTTTTTTATAGCCCAGATACATAATACCTTTAGTGGAATCCGTAACGCTCTGCATGACGGAGCGGAGCTGCAAAGTGATGAAGAGCTGCATAGAGCGAAACGTCTTGTTAATTAATTATTCCTTAGTTGCACACAAAAACTTTATCATCATCAGGTTGACTTTCAATCAGATGATCTGACTTGACTGTTCCAAAAGTCGAAGTTTTATTCTCCGACATTTGTAAATCTAAGTACTATGTATATCTAATGACGAAAACTGTTTAAAACTGTCTGTGTTTTCATATTTGTGTGTCGTATTGATTTATGTATTTACATATATAAATTATTGGTTGAATTGATTCCCAAGCGGACTCTTTGATCCGGCTTTGGGGATAATCGGCTGAAGCGCTTCGCAGTCGACTAGCTCCGAACGGTTCTGTATTATTTATTTTTGTTACCGCCTTTAGTTTCAGAGGATTTGGATGACGTAGTTTGAGCTGATGACACATATAAAATAATAAACAGCTTGAAATATCAAATGTTTTCAGATTAATAATGATATCATAATGCCCATATTGTTACAATGTAGGGTTCTAACCACTAGATGTTGACGGTCAGCAAACGTGACTGCTGATCGGGAAGTTCTAGGTGATATCACTGTATATTTCATCGATAAAAACCTATGAAAGGTGCTAAAGAGCTTAAACGCAAGTATATTTCGATAGTTTAGTATATAAATAAAATCAATGGAAGTGTCGAATAATTGAAACGGAAGCTGCCGACGGCCAGCGCAGCTCCATTAGCTTGATACAACGATGTACACATTTTATGGGTCTAGAAGCGATTAATTGAGCTAAAAAGTATTGTTGTTACGGCAGGCTGACCGGTGAAAATCAAACTGTACTAACGTGTTGTTATCTTTGAATTGTAATAATCGGTACTGACCTAACTAACCAAACCTAAAGCAAACTAAGAAAACTAACCTAACCTAGTTGGGTTGGGTAAGGTGTAGTAAGATTGAGTAGGAGTCTTAGGAGATTTTAGGTGCTAATATCTTTGGTCTATTATCGTATATGTCATAATCCATAGGTAATTGAATAGATTGGGGAAATATGCTTGAAGTCTCCTTCAGCCGCACTCACTAATGAAACGTACAAACAAATACAATGACAAACGTAAGATCACTTTTGTGGAACACATGTAAACGGCGCGACATTAAAATGGAATAAATGTTTAATTAAAATATAAGCGTCATTTTAAAATGGCACAGATAGCCATTGATGTTTTTTTCAAAATATACCACTTTATTATACTGAACTGTTACTGTGTTACTGTAATGAGAAATGAAACGAAATTCTTTTTAGCCTCACTATATGCGCTCCAAAATTATTTAATCCCGTTTTGGATTACTTCTAAGAAGACATAAAAAGAGGATTTATCGCCATTATATTTTTTCGCCGCAGCCAGTTCTAATAAATCTTTGCCCGTGACGTCACTTCCGGCCGCCGCCGTCCGCGCCAATTAGCCCGCACGTCGAATCGATAAAATAACGAAATTACGTTGACATCTTCTGCATGGCATAGCACTGATGAATTTATATTAAAATTGTAAACAAGATATTCACGGATTCGACGTATTTGTTACCAAATTTAATATTTTACGCGGTAGCATCTTTAAAACTTACCACAGTATCCGATAAATTATTAATAAATAATTTATTATGATGTTAAATACGTTACAAAAAAAAGAAATTTATAATATTTTGAAGTGAGGCAGTTCTGTTATCTCTTAATAATAACCAATAGTTTTACTAATGGCTATGGATTCATTACATATTCCATAACACATAAAACACAATTGGGGAAACGTGGGAGTATACTATTTTTCCCTACCTACCCCTTCGGGGATCACAGTCGTGATGTTACGTAAGTATTAATATCTAATACTAATTGTCACTATTAGTCACATTCACACATTTGTGGTCGCGTACATTGTTTTACTTTGTCCACAACAATACAGACTTGAAGACACCACACTTTTATTATGTGACGCTTGGTGTTCATACGGGTAGAGTCACCTTCAACAATCGAATGTCCTTTGTTGTGGTCTGCGGCATGATTGATAATGAACAGATAACATCGCTGTCACTTAGATGACATCACTGTCGTCTAAGACTGGGTGTTGCCAGTACACATATACCTCTTTCTTCACTGACTACCTACTTCACTTTCAAGTAAACGCACCAATACTCGTAAATGTTACATGGTAAAAATATGCAATTATTGACTCATACCGGGAATTTCCTAAAGCTTCAAGAAATAACAGGAAACCCGTTCATTATCCAAGAGTTCCAACTTATCTTGTAATATAAATCCCATAAACCACGATGGGTTAAGCGTGGTTATAAATACCGTGTCTTGCAACGACGTTATCGTAAAGTGGGTTAGCGCTGCAAGTTGCTTAATGGAGCCAAACGTCTTTTTGAGTGAGGTGTAAGAGCGCCCTAAAGACCGATATTTCGCGATTATTTAACGTTCAGGTTCTACTACTCATAAACGATAATACTAAAATGCGAACATATTATTTTGAATTAAAAAAATATTATTCAATCATATGAAATATATCGCAATGATTTCTACAGTGTCTTGTTTACATTCTATTAGTCTATAATCATCGTTAACTTTTTAAAACTTCAGTGGGGAATTATGTATCAATCGGAATGTTCACTATAGCGCAAATTTTGTTTCTTCTTTTAAGCCACTTTCACACGGGCGTCATGTTTGTGTCCTGTAGTCCGATGTCGCTGACCCAAATTTACGAGAGGTAATAAATGTTGGGTCTATCGGCGAAGTTTCACAATCAAATTGCAGTAACTGGCTATATTTTGTCCGCTTTTGAACTGTTTCTAAATATATTGCGAATTGGTCTAGTTCCTTTACGATTGTCGAAGTCGTGAAAGTTCAAAGCCATCTTTATTAATTGCTAGTATTTGATTAGTCTAACAGATTCAAAATTAATAATAAATTAATGTTAATCTAGAGCTCGTAAAATATTTTGTTTTGAGTAGATTTAACTAGTACTATGGCGAAAATAAAATGTTTCTAGTAAGCGTAATATATACATTATTGACTTCAAACAAGTACTTGTTTAGAAAATGAAAATAAATATTTATTATAACCAACCATAAATGTATATTTTTCTTTGAAATGAGATCAATCTCTACATCGATTCATAAAAAAGTACCACTACCAAGGAGAACAAAAGAAACAAATATCTCGGGGGAATACGATATTTTAACATTTTATGAGATTATGAACGTTTATAGGTCAACTCAAACTGGAGTTTTAAAGGCACACGTACAAAACGCATCGTTCCATATGCTTGCCTGAACCTTGACCTCTCGTAATACATATGTATATTTCATATTTGGCTGTAGTTAGCCAAATCCGCGCTGCAGTTTTAAAATATTTTCCGTTCGTTTCACATTAAACTGAATGACTCATCAAAATGTTGAAGTTCGTGAAAAAAGTTGAAAATATTAAAGAAAAAATTGTCGTGTTTTTCTGATGGCGTTAAGCTCCTTATAGACTCAATAGGGCCGGCTGAACGGGCGTTTTAGCTGGCAATTTGTCTAAATTATTACGATCGACTTCACCACTTTCTGCCTCTTGGCAATGAACAAAGATAAAAATGTTTTACTGCCTAGTTGACAGTTCAGTGTACATTAAAGGGTTGACTGTAAGTACGTGATGTGAGAAGTACCTCAACATGTGTATCCATATGATAACTAACCAATATCGGTAATAGTTTAAAAAAGTCATAATATGTAGTGTATTTCCTTATAATATGTGAACGAAGTTTTATAGAATATTATTGAATATACCAACAAATTTTATAGAATATACCTAGGTAAATAAATAAGACTGGCAGTAGCGCAGACGGTGCCAGAAGTTATGCTCTGCGATCTCCAACTAGCAGCCCAGCGAGGGGACTATGGTCAAAAATTCCCTGTAAAAGTGCACAATGGATGTACAATTAGGAAGGGGACGCTCATTAGAATGCTCAGCAGTGGCCAGGCCGGTGACATGATGATAATTGTGTGTGATGTGAATTTTAAATACAATTAATAACTAAATAGTGTCATACGATATCTACTCACAGCTGATGTTGACGAAAAAAGTTTTTCGGAAGAGGAAAGCAACGAATGGAAAGGAATAAAAATTGGTGTTGAACACATTCGCCGCGGCTAAGACAAAAACAAATATCTAAAGATGAGAGCCAACCTTCACTAGTTGAAAAATGCCCTAAGAAGTAGAACAATTTAATTTTGGCGTTTTAAGTACATATTTGTTAAGTTATATATAATATGTAGTATACCATAACTATCAGGAGCAATTTCATACTTCTGAGTCTGTGTGCCGTGGACACACACAAAAACGCCTATATATTAACATGTATATCACTCTACAACATGTCCAAAAATACTAATAGAATAAAAATACATTAGTAACCAAAGTGATATCTTCGATTCCAACTAAATACTGACAACTTTTGATGCGTCAGGTTTTTACATAACGACCTCTCCTTTCCTTTGCCTTATTTTAGGATGACATTAAAAACCCTATCTCATTCAATTTAAAATGAAAATGTAGCAGTAATAAAAGTATACGGTCCAAGAATTGAGAGAACGTAGTATTTTCATGGCTCGGTACAATTTCTTACAGGCCATAACTCAATAGGCCTGACAGAGCGCTCGACTTAGTTCGGTCATCCATCTAAATTATTACGTGGTAGAGTTTTATGACGCTCCACCAATGAATTTTTATCTGTTGCCTTGAATAAAAAGCAATTTACACGTGACAGTTTTACAGTGGAGATTTTATTCAATTTGTGTCCGCTCGTGTTTGTTGTTTAATACGGGTGGAGCGTTGATCCAGTCGGAGATTGTAGCGTGCGAAAGGAAATGGGACACAATGGGTCACAGGTGTTTAGTGCAACGTGTATTTTAATTTTAAAATGCACCAGTAAAGTAATTCGTTTTATTTTCTTTTTAACCTTTGTTCTTTGCGGCATGTAGTAAATTTATTTCTGTCATAATATACATATGTAAGACTTCTCTCGTAGCATTACCTCGTTTATAATTTAATTATCTAAGCAGTAATTTTTCTACTAAACAATATTGACTAGCTTGTTTGAAATTTCCTATAATATAAAATGGAGTCTTAATTTATTATAATATAATGTTATCATGAGACAAAAGTCATAAAAAATATTCTTCAAAAGTAATAATACATAATATGGTGTCTGTCTGTTTTACTTTATTGACCTGTAAAAAGAGTAATTGAATATTTTCTTGATAGCACTAAAAATTAATTCTGTAATAATGTATCTAATTTAATCGTCAAAGGTAAACGCATCAGTACCTCAAATGGTTTATGATCTAATTGTACATTAGGAATTAATATATCTTTGAGATTAATCATCCGGGACTTCTAAAAATGTTTTATATTGATAATTATCGGAATAATTGTTCAACTGTCTCTGATGCACCAAGTAGTTTTTAAAAATTTCGTTTAATGTATGATTTCTTCGGGAAAGAGTTCTGCACGATTTATTGTAGTATTGGGTTATTTAGAAAACTCTTGAAAATCGCTCTACCTCGAAGCCCGCATACGCAATCCCTCTGATGGTGTAAACATCCATAGCTGCATGTCCATCTATTTTTTTCTAGTTTCAATTTGTTATAAAAAGAGCGACACTGCGGGCGGCCCCTGACCTATATACCATTTATATTGGAACTCAATCATATTTATAGAAGTATGAGAACTGCACGAGCGAGAAATAAAAAGAAACTCGATTATATACCTGCCATCTAATATAAATACGTAAGCTTAAGTCTATACCTATACTTCAGTGTAAATCTATGTAAGAGCTAACGAATAATTCGCCGCGAGAATTTCTTAAAAATACGTCAAGGAAAGTAATTGCACGAAAAACTCCCTGAGAAATGAAAATTACGTCGGAGTTTTAGTTGGGATCTCTTTTAAAGCTTTTAATTCTGAATAGAGCGTTTCAACTATTGGATAAGATTTTGTTTAAAGATTTAAAAGCGTGAGTTAAAATATAATTTTCAGATACGGAGCTCCAAGAAAAATTGTATTAATATAAAGTTAAGCAATTTTCTCTACAGTGTTTCAAAACCATAAGATACGTATGACTTTTATTAAGAAAAGGGAATAGTCCGCTTCCTTATCATTCTTGCGCCTACAAACATCTATTTATCGGTTGTCGTCTAATCGACAGACTCAAAGCTTTGTTTAATTAATTTTACACAGTCTCGTCAAAAAAACTTAATACAATGTATGACATGTCATGATATGGTATGCACAATTAATAAAATCGGTTGCCGTTAGGAATGCTAAATAATAGTAATTGTATCATATCGTCAACTCAGGTTTCTTACTTCTATCGGAACGCAAAGGTTTCTGAAAAATGTGTGCGAGTATGAAAAGACTGCTGGATATCTAGAGGTTGATGGTGTATGAAGGCACTGGTAAATGTAGAAGAAGCACGTCAAGCCTGTGACAATAGTGATATTTAGCACTTGGTGCTCACTGCCTATACTATAACAGACATGGAAGAAAGAGTTAACACTGACTAGAATTTCTCTTCGTAATTTGTAATAAGGGATAAATTTCATTTTCAAAAATATTTACTACAGTCTGTTACATAAGTATAGTTCAGTCATTCAATATGTCATATGCAAATATGTGTCTACGCGGATTTATGGCTTCTGCGGTCCTTCATGGCTGTGACGGCCTTTGAATGGACAAAACATGCGGGCACCTAAACAAAGAGCGAATAATTCTCGTTTGCTCTTTTTGATGGACTACGACGATTTTATGGCACAGCGGCTCTTACGCTTCGAAAATCGAACGTAAAATATTTCAAGCGCAAATAACTTTGCTTACTTATAATATGTGATTAATGAACGGGATAGTTTGACATGGTCAAACAAAATATTTCAGTTACCTCAAACCAACTTCATTTTTGTTTTATTCCTAAATTTACTGTGTTAGTGCAGATCGGCAATCTTAAACCGTCATTCGTCATTTTGGTAAGCGAGTCGCACATCAGCTTTTAGCAAAACTGATATATAACTGACAATTGGCAAATTCTAGATCTAATCTCTAGACAACTGACTAGACTCTAGCAACTAATCTCTAGACAATAGGCTTTCTGTTTTGACCAGCGGCAGTCCTACTTCAATAACGATCTGCCTCTGTGATGTAATTTACTAAAGTCATTGTAGTATATTGCATTAATGTTCCATCTTGCGATTTGCATAATATGTAATTAGTAGATAAGTTGTTAATAAGTATTATTAAAGTTTTATAAATTGATAATAAGATTAGTATTTAGTCTTTGAATGTTTATACGAGTAGGACTGCAGGATTTTCAGTATTTGCGTCTGTCGAGGACTGGGATGGTCGCTATAGTATAAAAGTGAACGAGAATCCTTCAGACCGGAGCACAAATTATTTTAACTACATACTTGACAGTAGAAATAGGTCTAGCGTTGGTCCTTCTGCGTGTGTTTACAACATAAGTATGTACTGCATAACTCAAGGGTATGTATACATCTCACCACCTATACCATTGTGAGCCGTAAATGTATCTCGTAAAAAGTGGGGTTATACTACACTCCTCTGACTATCCCTTCGGGAATTAAAGGCGTGTTGTTACTTGTATATTTGCATATACAGCCGAAGCGATTTATGAATAAACAAATATTCGAATGAAGTCATTAAACATTATTACTGTTCATACTTTTTCCAATCACAGAAACACTCAATCGATAAGGGAAGCAATCATGATTTTTTGCCAAAACGAACATGTCTCGTCAATGTTAAATCGTCTAACCCGTAAAAGCCGAACGCGTAGCGCCTAACCTCCACCTGCTATAATTTTCGCGTGGAAAATAATGAAATCAAATTTTCCTTGTACCTAATGAACAAAATAAAAACTTCATCTAGACGTTATGAATTCATGAAACGCTCCTCGCGAGGCATTTCATTTGCCTGAAGCATATTTTTCGTTACGTGTTTCACGGGAGATTACCATGGGCTGTAATATATTTAAACTGTTATTCCATATAAGGTGGCTGGCAGTGAAAGGTTGGCTGAATGCGAAAAGTTGAATAGTTCATTGGTGTACTATTGGAGAGGCCCATGTCTAGCAGTGGACGATGACGGGCTGATAATGATGATGAATGTATTTATGTATATTCCGGATGTGGTGCATTAAACAAATTACAACTTCCGTATAAAAATCAGTCACAGTAAAAGATAGCGTCAATTATAATACTTTTATCTTTATGCATTGAAACTTGAGTAACATTTTATTTCCATATTATGTACAGGATTTTGTAATATTGCTAAATGCGACTATTCTGTAGCTTGTTATGAACCATATCATGAACAATGGCTTTTAGTAATTACACATTGTATATGTACATATAACATTGATTGGGGAATGTATACAAATACAAAATAAGTGGGTATCACTTTTGCTGGGAATATTACCTGATTGTGTGCAAAGGTTTTATTCATCATCGCTTTCCAAACAGGTTTGAAAGTTGAGAAGCAATACAAACCAGAAAATACTAACAATTCCTTAATGATGCAACTTTAATAATGCATCATTGAGATATACTGTTCGATAAGATGTCGTTATGTAAGATGTTAAATTAAATATGTTATTAGCATTTAAACTTGTGTACGACACGTAAATTAAATAATATTTTTTTTTGGAAATGTATTACACAGCACTACATTATTGACATGACAAAAAAATGTGCTCCATTTATCAGGCACGAGCGTGTGAAGTCAAATTGTCCTTACGTATGTTCACGGCCTATTTTATTTTGCGCGGTGCGACGCTTTGCATCTGTCAAAACTTGAGCCGTATTTACCGGCTGCTTATAAGTTCCGCAAGTTATGTTCACTTAAACACCCTACACATGGAAATATCGCGTTATATTAATATTCAAATGAATGCATATAAAGAAATGTTCAATGAAACAAAATGATTAATAAATAATTCATACCTCAAGTTGGGGTATTAAAGTTGTTTTATTAATACACTTTCTTAACGACTTATCGAGGATTTACAGGAATAAATCAGAGGGAACTTTCGTTAATGTAAATATTGATTAATAAAGTGAGTTTATAATAGGCGCATGGTGTTTTGGAATTTACAAATGCACATGCAAACTTTATTAGTATTAGAATATTTATGATATCTGTTGCTGAAATGATTAAATAAATAAGTCACCTATTTATTTTGTGTTCCAGGCACGTGTACCTACAGATATCGACATTTGATTTAATTTAACGGTTAAAAACTATTTCATTGGCACTGGCTGGCAATGTTCGTTAACTTAAAAGTATTTTTAATTTCGTAAAATTATATTAGCTATGGATATATTTGTTTTGAATAGCAGGTAATAAAAATGTTAAGGACTGAGGTGATTGGTTCACGACAAATCTTAATATAATTGAAATAAGAACCGATACTGAGAAATAACTAAGTACCTAATTATTTTGTACAATCACCGTATTTGAAATGAAACTAACAAACGAATTGAAAAAAAAAACAATTAAAATGTCAGATTGATTTCATTTCCATAAACAATACTTTTTTTTTTATTGATATTGACTATTTAATTACTCAAAGTTTTTATTTTTAATATAAAACAAGAAATGTATAAACACATAACATATTTGTTTCCCTACACGAGTAAATACGGACGTGCAGTATTTTGAACTGAAATACCTCAATAGGTTGGTGTAAAGGGCGCACAAAAGGAATTAGTGCGTTACTCGTGTCAAGGGTCCGTGAAGCCAAGTAGTATTGAGACCTTCAGTCAAAGGTGCTCATTAACGTATGTGAGAGCTGAACTAGTTTGCATGTCTTTGTTATGAGAGAGGCAATAATGCCACTCTGCTGCTTCTTCTTCGGTAATTTAAGTGAACACGTTGCATATTTAATGGTGCTGTGCTTTTTATATTACCTTTTCGTTTACCGTGCCTTTATTGGATACGGGTTTCATATTAGGATTAGAAGGGTTAAAAAAGTATATTACTACCCTGGACAAATGTGCGTAGTTACACTTCAGACGTTTTAAAAGAGTGCTTAATTGTGTAACGTATTTTGTTACGACTTGTATTACTACACCCTTCTGCCTACCCCATGGGGGCTTACAGGTGTGATGTTACGTTTTTTATATTATTATTGTAAATTTTTGGGCCACTTAGGTTAGATTATTAGAACATAAGACCTATATTACCTAATATATACCTAAAATAGCTATAAGTAATACAATAGACTATAGAATGACACCTAGAATATATACTCGTAGTATTGCGATGTACATATACATAATAAGTATATTTTGTGAAGTGCACTCATAACAACAGAGAACATCTGCGTGTTATATCAACCATGTGATACGAATCTTCGTAGCTGCAGGTGAAGCTGGAGGTGCAGCTGGACGGTAAAGGTGGGTAAATAATAACTGATGAAATCCCTATAATATTTGACGGCAGGTGAAGCATTATTGCTTAACGACTTTATTATAACATATGACATATTGTTTTTAATATTCCGCAGTGTCGAAGCTTTGAGAGCGTCATATAGAGAACAAAAGAAACACTAACTGAGAAAAGTCCAACAGCTATTACTAATGCACGGCGCCGACATTCAACTTGGGATCGACATTGGGAACTAATATTTGAATTTGGAACTTCGGTGGCAGAACCTTCTCGAACCGTTAAGGCGTCGCAATATTCTTTTGGTGAGAATCTTTTTGCGTCTACCGTAATTTTGTATTATTCCGCAAGGATTGATTAGTGGAGAATATGACCAGTTAATAAAATCGCCTTTTTAATATCTTTGTATCGTAAATAAAACGTAATAAACGGAACATCACGGCTGTAATCCCCGTAGGGGTAGGCAGTGAAGTGTAGTACACCCCTACATTTCATCATTTACGTTACCTTCCATAAAATAGATGGTGAACCTGTTGCCATACATCGAGCATAAATCCAAGCCCCGAGTCACTATTAGAAATTCTTAATTAGAAAAATCCAATAGTACCCGATCGAGGATTTGAATCCTGGACCTCCCGATCGTCAGTCGCACTTGCAACCGCACGACCAACGAGGCAGTAAATAATAACTAAGGATAATTTAGTATTGTCTTCTGTCGTTCCATTTCGGAACATCATTGATGGATTATATTGTTTTCTTTTAAAGTATCACCATACCTGAAGCCCCCGACAGGGTAGGCAGGGAAGTGTAGTATACTCGCACGATTCATCAGTTACGCCAACATTCCACAACGGATAAGTCGTAAGGTGGTGGTCTTCTTTTATACGTTAATATCGACTTCGATATTAGCAGCAAATTTTTAAATAAAATTTAGGCAAAACACTAACGAGAAATCTTGATCGTCTTAAGAGATCGATGAAGGAATCTTATCAAAAGTACTCGATAGACCAGTCCAATGGAAGTATTAACATTTATTACTTATCAGTATAATAAATATATTTTCCTATCATATAATATCATTTGCATAAATATCCACAGCATCATTATAAATACAAAAGTACCTTTATTTTCTTTAAAGTTTTCACGTCACAATCGCTAGACGGACCTTGATGAAATTTGATACACATTACCGGGAACACGTTTTCAATCAACTCTTAGAAGAATCAGGATTCTATTAGGTTTATGATAATTAGGAATCTTAAAAAGATTGAAATATTTTTTTGAAATGTTTAGGTATATATGCTCATCTTTAGCATCATCATAATTTTTAGGTATATGCTCACTGCTTATCACTTCGTATCTATCCTTTGGAGTAGCAGGATTTGGTCTTGCCAAACGTTAAGAGTTAATTGTTATTAACGCAAAAAGGCTTCCCCTTAACGATGTGTTCGTTACTAATTGAAAGATACTCCGCGCCACTGAATTATTCCTCATGCTGTCTACAATTGGAATCGAGAATTTAGTCTTGATTCGTTCATTTCGATACTATATTCTATTGATTTACTTGAAACGTATCTCGACTAAAGTTTATACAATTTAGGTTTATTTAATATATAGCATACTAGTTGACCCGGCGAACTTCGTATCGCCTAACAATCTGTTTCTTTGCCCTCGCATTTTAAATCTCTGCTATCTGTTAAAATTTTCATTTTATTGATATTCTGTAAAGGGCCGTTTTAATCTACATTACGAGTACATACACAACGTAACTAAAGTATTTCATTGCATGGAAAATAATACCGTATTGTTTAAAATGGCTTCGTAAATAACCCATTCTTTTTTTGTAACATGTGAAAATAAAAATGGTTCCTGTGGGTTATTTATACAGAAGATAGACATATTCAATCAAGGACGTTTTACGTTTTTTACGGTACTATGGGTTGGCAATTCATTACTGGAATGCTAGATGACGTTGAAGTAGTTAGATTTTGAGATTTTTTTGACAAACAATTTTTTACCTTACATAAAAAAATTTTTTAATAAAATGTATCCTATGTTATTTCTAATACCTCCAAGAACATGTGTACAAAATTTCATGATGATCGGTTGAGTAGTTTTCGCGTGAAATCGTAGCAAACAAATTTACATTCGCATTTATAATATTCGCATTTATCTAATATATAAAAATGAATGTTTGTATGTATGTTATCGATTATCTCAAAAACTACTGTACCGATTATTATGAAAA
>DWDT01000339.1:0-22183 GCA_018245595.1 Microceris scylla
ATGCTATTCCATGTTTTTAAATTATAGGCAATATATTATTTGGAAATTTTGTGATAAAAATCTCAATTGAGTCTCATATAATTAAATTAAATGCCAATAATTGTTTCGTCAAATGATTCGCATACTGTTAAGAAATGTTTGTTCATAATAAAACATAACATAATAAAAGTACCTTTGAACTATTATTATTTTATCAGTTTTACTTGAAAATCAGCGTTTATATGAATAGTAAAATAAATAGTGAAACTGTATTATTTTGATAAATCGCATCATTTTTCAGGAGTTTTCGTGGAAACACGAAGCTAAGAAAGCTAGATGAACTAGCATTTGCTGGAAATCTCTTGCTCCGACAGCTGTAAGTTGTTTTGTGATATAAAACGATTATTTGCACATGAATACACTTGTTAATAGGGTACCTACTTTGTAAAAATCTACATGTCATACGATTATTATTTACACATTCAATGCATGCAAGGTTGATCTATGTATGTTTGTTGAAATCTTTAGAACAACCTCATTTTTTTGTAAAACTCTCTCCAATACAATTACAAAACGATCGATAAAACGTCACGACTTAGTAATAAACCCGATAATCATGAAGTTTCCGTCTTCATAAATACGCATGTATTGAACACTAAAGCGTCAGCGAACTTCTCTGCAAATTACTGTATCGTTAAATATCTGGGCATCTTGTAAAAGTTAGTTTCAGCTGGTTTCTTTTTACCTACTTACTTTTCCAGAGATTTAAGTGATACAAAAATTGCTTCAATACCTACGAAGGGTTTAGAAAAGCTAGAAGTGCTTAGAATTGAGAAGACTCCTTCATTGAAGTACATCCCATCGATTTATGAATTTCAGGTAATTACTGAAACCATACATACACATACTAACAGATAGCAATAATAGCGTACGTATTTAAAATTCAGACTTCCGTTCCTAGATTCTTGAATTAAATCCCTGGTGCGCACCGCTTTACAATAAACGTGCGTTTTAAGTTTGTAATTTATTTTAATGGTGAATGAAAACATCGTGAGAAAATCTGCTCAGTTTATTGTTCTCCATAATGTTCTTAGGCGTGTAAAATCTGCCGACCCGCACGTGGCCTACCAGGCAATTGAAGTTTAAAAACGGGGCATTCCCAGGGGAGTTCTTTAGCACCGCTACTATTTATAGGGAAACGTAATATAATCAAATATGCTTAACAAACGGATACCTTCTTTCAGCACTTACAAAAGGCGTATCTAACTCATCACTTTCACTGCTGCGCCTTCGCATTCCCCGAACGCCACAATCCCGCCAGGCATGCGCTATACGAAACTCAAAAGACTATAATGGCACAGGTATTACTTTAGCAAAAATATTTTTAAACAAATAAAATTGTTACTAGTATTGGGGAAACTTATTGCGCTTTTTTCTTGAAACATCATTTACCGCCATTTGTTTTCAGAGATGCGCACAACACAATCAAGAAACGACTATTCTGCCAAGAAAGCGACGGTCTATGAAGCCGATCGGATCGATAAAGCTGTCGGCGGATTTGCAGTAAGAATTAAAATGGAAAACTTATCTAACTAACCGATAACCGCTTTAAAGAAAAAGCTCCCACTATACACTTATAACGTCCCACGTCATCATTTTAAATACATACCTATATGGAACAATCTCCAAATAATGAACGTTAAAATGTTAATCGCAAGCATTATTTTAGGATATTGGACGATGATTCAACAGCGACGACAAGTGAGGAATATGACATACTAACAAATGGTGATTACTTTTCCGATTCGGGCAGCTTTGAAGATGAGGATCAAGGTGACTTCCACGAACCAGTTAACAATACATTGATACAGGGAATTGCATACGAATGCGGAAATTTTAGCTTGGGGTAAATTAATACTTATAATCACATTTCCAATATCACAATTTAGATACTTTACAATGATTCTAATTAAGAGTACTTTTCAATTATTTGAAAGTAAAAAGTTTGCCGTTTTTTACCGTAGTTAAGAAGATTCATTTGTACATTTGTTTTCAGTGCTAGAAAAGTAGAATGTACGCCGTTACCAAACGCGCTGAATCCATGCGAAGATGTGATGGGCTGGTCGTGGTTGCGGGCCAGTGTGTGGTTCGTCATAGCCGCTGCTGTCGTTGGGAACATTGCTGTGCTTTTAGTTCTACTTACCAACCACACGGAACTGACAGTCCCACGATTTCTCATGTGCCACCTCGCGTTCTCGGATCTATGCACCGGGTTATATCTCTTCATGCTGGCTGTAGTGGATTTGAGATCCTACGGCGAGTTCTTCAATTACGCTTACGACTGGCAATACGGGGTCGGCTGCAAAATTGCCGGATTCCTGTCAGTGTTCTCTGGACAATTATCAGTGTTTACGCTTACTATTGTTACTCTGGAACGTTGGTTTGCAATAACCTATGCTATTTACTTAGAAAGACGAATTTCTTTGTTAGCAGCTGCTAAGATTATGGTGGGAGGATGGTTATTCTCAATACTCATGGCTGGATTGCCCCTGGCTGGTGTGTCTGATTACTCTTCAACGTCCATTTGCTTGCCGGTTGAGAGCGAGAGCGTAGGCGTCGCCGTGTATCAAGGCTCATTGTTTTTAACCAATGCAATCGCATGGGTGACAATAGTCGTATGCTATGTTCAGATATACCGATCACTCGGAGGTGGTGGGGAGAAGTACGGTGGAAGAGGCGCAGCAGCTGCGGCAGAACGGCGGATAGCAAACAAAATGGCATTACTTGTTGGGACTGATCTCCTTTGTTGGGCGCCAGTAGCGTTCTTTGGGGCGACCGCATTAGCTGGGGTACCGTTAGTAGACGTGAGCCACGGCAAAGTGTTGCTTGTTTTCTTCTATCCTTTAAACGCGTGCGCAAATCCGTTTCTCTACGCAATTTTAACAAAGCAATATCGAAGAGATCTCATAACGTTAATAGCGAGGACAGGAAAATGCAACTGGTTGGTAGAAAGGTACAAACTGGCGGCGACCCCCCCTCCGACCGCACACACTAATCCATCGGCGCCGGCCCCCCTGCTGCCGCTAGTCGACTACCACAGATCGCAGTCACAAGTCACAAAAGAGAATGGAGAGGCGTTGCTTTAATTGTTTTAGGTTTACTTACTACTGATATTATTATACAATTATTTATTTATCTCTTGTTTTATTGCTTGATCACACTTACCATTGTTACAGTTGTGTTTTATGGTGAGAGCTTGAAGCAAGGTTATCGACATGTCTATTAAAAAGTAATGTCTTTAAACGCAAACGTAATCACGAACTGAAAACATATTATGCATATAGGTGCATAATGCACTATTCGTATGAGCTCGCATATGGGAACACATACAAATAGTCATCTATACATTTTTCTCTCCTGTTTTATAGCACAATATAGAACGCTGCAAAGCAGCATCATAAAAATACCTTCTAATCTATCTGCCCTTGTGAAACGCTCCATACATAATATATTGTTTTTTAAATTAATTGAAACAGTATCATAATAAATAAACAATTTATTGGTCGTAAGAATTATCAGCTTAAAAATATATGTGTAGCTTCATCCAAACTATTAATAACATCTGTCGAAATATACTCCACTACTAATTTATCACCCTCTAACAAGACTTCATTAGAGATTAATTCTGATATTTCCACATCTAATTTTAATGGACTTATGCAACAGCCGTCTAATTGTCTAAATATTCTTAGTTTGACATCACCAATTTTGTTATTATCATTCTTAATACTGCATGTTTCACATATACTGTCAATTGCTCTGCCGAGACTCCATTTAGTGCTGACGAATATTGGGACTGTATCTTTCAAATCTGGATCTAAAATGACAGATTCTATTATTTTTATATTTTCAATGTCTTGTATGATTTTGACAGGTTTCGGGTCCATGTTTATGGGTTTTTTGACAGCAAAGTAAACTCTGTCAGACACAGGTATGCTTTTAGGTCCTAATGCCTTTTGTTTCACTCTCATTAGGTGGATTTTCGAGGCTGTTTTCAATTTTGCCGAGGACTGCAATGCTTTTCTTATGTTCTCAGTGATCTGAAACAACATTTTATCATATTAACTGATGAAAGTAGTAATTTGCTATGAATCTATTTATACAAAGCTGTGGATCTGAATATTAAAGTTTGTTATTGGTAAAAATTTGTGTAACCTCATATTAAATTTTTTTTAATAGGGTGCACATAATGTTCTACCACAGCAGAACTAATACCATATAAGTATCTGTTGCCACATACTTACAGTTGGCTAGTATTTAAAAATATCAGTATACATATTGGTCATTTTATGAACAACTCCATATATAATTATCAATATATTAACCTGTATGCACTTATCATCACACCTGTATTCCTTGAAGGGGTTGACAGAGAAGTGTAATAATACTATTAATTACTACTTTATAATAAGTGTGTTAACTTGCCACGTGGTCTGATATTCACATTGTTACAAGAGACAATATGTATTCATAAATATTAATTAATTAGAATATACCTTTTCTTGTAAAAACTTGTTGGCCTCTTGAAACTGTCTTCGAGGTGCTTCATATTGTTCTATTTTAACTGCCATTGTTTCATCATCAATTTCTGGACATGACCTACAAAATAAATTCAATTAGGTACAATAACATAATTTACAGCCTTATTTTTTACTGTTGATATAGCCAGCAGCCTAGTGCAGCCATATAGTATAGTGTGTATTGCCTACTAATGGGTGTGGGGGCATCTCAATTTTCAATAATGAGGAATGAGATTGACAAAGTACATTCTACTACATTTGCACTGCCTTATAGGTAATTATAGAGAATAGGCTATAAATTTCCTAAGAATAAAATAATAATAATAGAAGATAGTAATAATAATAGAGAAGTAATTGTATTTTGAAAAATATATACCTAATTAGACTGTTCTATAATAATTTTTGTTGAGGAATCCATGAATAATAATACAACATACTTACGGATGAAACCTGTGTTCAATACAGAAATGTTTATTACACTTGTTGCAAAGCATTTCGTGGAGGTTACCATTTCTGCAGCCAGTCGACGAACACCGAAATATTTTGTCATCGTTTTTCAGTTCCAATTCTCGAGGTTTTGGTGCCAACGGACACTGGGCTGAAAGGCAGTGATCATTGAAGTGCACACGACAGAAAACTCGCCTACATTTACATTGCAAAGGCAAGAAATCAGTTTGGTTGCAACTCTCATATTGACAGTGCTCGCCGAGAGATGGAAATTCCATTTTATAATTCTCTATAGATTATAACCTCAAATAAATGTGTAGTTGGTGCAATTTCTTGGGTACTTCAAACTCAAGTTTTGCTAGTTACACTTAATACTATTTCTTTCTCATATGTCTAGCGTCAAAAGTTTTATCGAGAAAATGTAGTGAATTGGCACATTTGCACAAAACAATACTTTATTTCTTTACCTGTCAGTTCGACGTTGTCAATTGATAAAGCAGCTTTTATAAGTAATGAACGTTTTGACGTTTATACAGCCGGGAAAAAATAAATGTTCGTTAAACCAAAATTGAGTGTACAATTACATAAACACAGAACTAATAATTCAAGTACTGTCATCTAAATATAATATCAACCACTGTTAAACTGTTAAAGTTAGCGAAAAACTTTCATTAGTGTATTGAAAGGGGAAGCTGCGTCTTCGAGATTCGCATTCCAAATAAAATGTGCTGCATTTACCATACATACTTATATCAATGTTCGGCAACATGAACCACTACATCAAATACATACATATAATAACGTGAGATTTATTACTAAGTATTTCACTTATTACTATCATAGGAACCAATTTGAGTAACAAAGTACAATGCTAAAAATTCAAATAAAACAAGAAGGTAGATTTTAAATACATCATTTAATATATTTCAGCGTTTCCTCTTCCCGCCACGCTTGTTACCCTTGCCCTTGATACGTCGCCGCACGCCGGACGCTTCCTCCGTGTCGTCGTCCGATTCTGCTCCACGTTTCTTACCTTTTCCTCCTTTCTTATCTTCTAACTCTTTCATTTCCTATGGATGCACCACACAGTATTTACAAAAAAACTATAAAATATCAGACTATATTTGAACAATATATCAGAATAGAATGCTTTCGTAATTTTGTCAAGTTAAACTATCGATTTTGGTTATTGATGACAATACATGTAAAGAAATTTTGAATTATGTCTTTCTTTTGGTAGTCCAATATAGATTGAAATATTACCTTATTATGATTATTAAACGTTATTTTCTCTAGATAGATCATGAGGCCAATGATATAACATGAAATGATACTGCACGCGATACATGTCAAGGTCTTACAATTTTAGTTATACGCTGTGCTTCAGCCACCCTCTCCTGCAACACCATCACTTCACTCTCCTCCGTCTTGTATAGAGGCAGCTGCTTGCCTATTAGCTGCTCGATACGCTGATACAACTCCACATCATACTGTTAAAGAAAAACAAATAGTTACACAAACCAAAGGTGGTTGAATGTCAATCTATGAACATGTGAAACTATGAATGCCAGCAAAGCCAACGACATAAAACAGTAACAAACAATGAAATGAAAAAACATAAGATGGTTCTTTCTTTAAACACTTTTATAGTGAAATTACTGCTGTCAGAATAAATCTAATGTAAGTCTATGCAAAATTAGTAGATGTCAAGGTGCATATACTACTGTAGAAATAAGATTTTTAGACATTTACACATTTATTTTACGTAACTTCATGCCTGTAATCCCTGAAGAGGTAGGCAGAGGAATACTGAACACCCTCACGTTTCAGTAGTTTATTTTAATACATATATGCAATATGATGATGATAATGATGACATTCTAACCAGTTTCTGTGTCTAGTGTCAAGCTCTTATATGACTGAAGTACTTATATATGCAATACTTGTAAGTGGATATTTGCAAATATCTAAATAATAGTCACCTGTGATACGAAGGTGATGGCCTTCCCTCCGCGGCCGGCACGAGCTGTACGCCCCACACGGTGGATGTAGTCTTTGCTGTGCAGCGGAATGTCTAGATTGATTACTATATCCACATGGGGTATATCCAGACCTCTGTAACAATGAACAAACTGTTTTAAGTGTATTTATCATCACCTTCAGCTTAGCTCACATATTTTGTTGATGCAAACATATTTGTATTTTAATTATATATGAACCAACATCTAATGTATATGACATATTAACAAAAACTTATCTTACTATTCAGAATTACCAAGACAACTGGCAGCGATAATTTTGTCATAATCAATACAGTACAATTATTCTTTATTGTGCACTAAAAAGATAAACAATATAAACTCACCTAGAAGCGACATCGGTACAAATAAGCACGGAGCGACTCTTGCTCTTGAACTTATTAAGTGCGGCCAGTCTTTTCTGCTGCGACATCTGACCGTGGAGCGGCACGGCGGGGACGCCCAGCGCGCGCAGCAGCAGCGCCACGCGCAGTGCGCCTGCGCAGGTCGACACGAACACGATGAACGAGTTGCCCGCCATTTCGTTCAAAATGTGCACCAGATATACGTCCTGTTGGTATCATTAAATAAATACTATAATATTGTATTTAATGGGGCCAGAAGAGTTTTAAATAAATTCAATTGTAGGTAATGTTAGCTTGAAACAGTTCTCAAACTCAATATTTCTAGATTCATCACTAACAAGAATGATTCAAAATTTCTAAATGATGTAAAAATGTGATCAAATGTAAATATTTGTTTTATTTTTATTACTGTGACTAACCTTGTATTTAACGGGGATAAATAAATAGTACTGCTGCAGCTTCTCAACTGTCTGGTACTTGGTGGACACTTCCACTTTGACAGGGTCTCGTAGGGATGCTCGTTGGAGCTTTTGGACTTTCTTCGTCATCGTGGCGGAGAATAAATAGGTGCGCCGCTCACGTGGAATCACACGAAGAATTTTGTCCACTTCCACCTCAAAGTCCATGTTGAGAATTCTGTCTGCTTCATCCATAACCTGATAGCATGAGCAAATGACCAAATTTAATTATAGTAATAAATTGTATGAGATTCATAATTTTTTTTCTAAATGAAATGACGGTACATTGGAAATTGTTACATTGACAAAATATTATTAGCAGTCACTTTTAATGAATGAGCAGTAATAATCAACTTTAACATGTGTTTTCCTTCAATGATATGCTAAACCATTATGATTTCTGATATTATTATTAATTCAGTGTATGCTTTGGGACACAGCCACTTGAAGGTACATTTGACATCATGGAATTTATAAATGCTTGAAGCTGTAATAACCCTATAATGAAACTCTTCAAGAAATTAACATACTAAATATTTAAGGGCCTTCAAATTGAATCCCTTAGTGTTTTCCAGGTGGTCAACCAGACGTCCGGGCGTGGCAATGATAATATGAGGTTTCTTGGACAGCATCAGAGCTTGTGCTACCATGTCCATACCACCCACAATGACTGCACATTTTACACCTATGCTCGCGCCTGGAAAAATATTTTTGAGAATTTTAGAAGTAAATATATATCAATATCAGGATTTTGTTAACAAAGCTCTATTATGGGATTAACATATAGTAATGTCTATATAAGCCCATGCATTCTACTATTTTTTATTTTTTTTTTATTTATTTATTAAATATTCAATTTTACAAGTATGTTGTTATAAAGCATTGCTGAAACCGTGCTCCGGTTTGTCTGCGTGCTTGAGTCTCGTACATAATACAATAGTACATAATAGCATCTTGTATCTACTTAGTCTACAAAATATAACACAAAATTTAGTATAACAAGGGTATCTTAATGAAAGCGTATTAAAAATAATAATTTACATATCGTATCTAGTATTCTATATTTCCGTCGTGCTGCGTAATGTAAAATATCATATCAACTTAGGTGTGTACATAAATTGGTAATAATACTAGGCATTGATGTGGGTAGTTACAATTAAGTTGTGGCGACTACACTACGGAATGGGCGAAACGTTGTGATATTTACAATATACAGGTTGATGCATTAATTTTATATTCTATTTTATATTTGTCCTGTATATATCTTTTTAGGCATTTATATCTACACATTCACAAACACTTTTATCCAGTCACTCACATACATACACGTCCACACACACCTCAATTGATTCCTGATCTGTAGCACTGGAAAGGAAGATAGTCATGGATTCGTGGGATATTACGAGTTTTGTAGAAGGTCATGGAAGAATTTTTTGTATTTGTGTTTAACGTTTTTCTCTGTGATTTCTGACAATATTTTGGGAGGTATTTCATTCATCAGAGTAGGTATTAGGTATCTATTAGTACGTTTACCGTAATAATTGTGCACCCTGGGTATTTTCAATTTTTTCTGCGTTACCTTTCGCAGGGTAATTTTATAATCCACCTTTATTTGCACTTCTTTATGATGAAATTGTTCTATTAGTAGTAGCATTTTAAATTTTGTATGTATTGGTAGTATCTTACAGTATTTAAATATTCCTTTAATATTATTTTCGCGAAGTAGTTTCTTTTTAACTTTTGTGGGTACTATTACTTTTAGTATTCTTAGCTGCAGATTATATATTTTGTCCAGATATGTTTTGAAAGTTTTACCGTAGCTCGTGACACCATACGATATTAGTGACTCTGCAAGGGCATAGTACAGATTTATAAGGATAGAGAAAGGTATTTTATATTTCAGTATGGCAAACTTAGCTAATATTACTCTTAATTTTTTAGTGATGTAGGCAACATGTTGGCTCCAGTTAAATCTGTCGTCAACAAAAAGACCTAAGTATCTGTAGTGAGTGACTTGTTCTAAGTTAGGACAATTACATTTAATTAGAGTTGACTTTACCCTATGCAGACATTCATGGCTATGAGCAAGTATTGTTAGTGGTCGATTTATATTTTTTAGATGACATGAGCGGACATGTATGAGTTTGGTTTTATTAGAGTTTATTACAAGTCCTGCATCGTGTGACCATTTACTGAGGTTGGTAAAATCGCTTTGTAACATTGTTTCTGCTTTAGTTATGTCTTTGTTGGCTATTACAAGACATGTATCGTCAGCATATTGATACACTGAGCTATTTTCAATGACGTTTTGCATGTCGTTGACGTAAGCCAGATAATGTAAAGGCCCCAGGATTGATCCCTGAGCTGTACCAGTGTTGATTGTTATTTCGTCGCTTAATTCATTTCCGATTTTGACTGTGTACTTTCTATTTTTAAGATATTCTTTACACCACTCAAGAAGGGGCCCACGGACGCCCGTGTCTTCCAGCTTTTGTATTAGTATATTATGTTTAAGCGTATCGAAGGCTTTGGTAAAATCTATAAATAAAAGTATTACATGTTGTTTGTCGTTGAGATAGTTATTAATTTCATCTGTAAATTTTGTTAATAGACATGATGTTGATTTATTTTTTTGAAAACCGTACTGATTGCGAGATAAAATATCGTGAGAAGTATAATAATTTTGAATCTGATTACAAATATATTTTTCAATAATTTTGTCAATCACTGGGAGTATCGTGATTGGTCTATAATTCCCATAGTCACAATGGGATCCTTTTTTATGAATAGGCCTGATTATGCCCATTTTTAACTCTGAGGGATACTTTCCTGTCTGTATACTTGTGTTTATCAGTCTTACTATTGCCGAAGTGATTTTGTCACATAAATGTTTTATGTCTATAGAACGAATGCCGTCTATGCCTGGTGCTTTATTTGTATGCAAATTTTTGATTATTTTCGATACATTGTGACGATCAGCTGCTTTGAATAACATTGATTTATTTTCAGGAAATGTGTATGTTGCTTTGTTTAGAAGTTTATGATTACAATTAGGTATAATTTTTTTAACGTTTCTATCGAATTCATTTGCAAAATTGTTTGTCAATTTTTTTATTGTTGTATTGTTTTTATTGAATGCGTTTAGTATAGCTGCATCTAATGATCTATTCGTGTTACCCGTTAATGAATTTAGTATGTTCCACAATTTTTTTGGGTTATTTCTATTGCTGTTTATTTCGTTATTATAATATTTATTTCGAGAGGCTTCTATGATTTTTCGTGTTTTATTCCTTTGTTTATTATATTCTAACCTCAGTATTTTATTATTTTGATCTCTCTTCCATTTATTGTATAAAATATCTCTTTTTTGACAAAGCATATTTATTTTATTAGTTATCCATGGCGCCTTGTTTCTTTTGCTAGTTTCGCTGGTTTTGATTATATAATTAGATTTATTGTAACAGTTTACAAATGAATTTTTAATGAAATTGTAAATCTCAATTGGACATTGCATATTGTCAACTTTATTCCACTCGACTTTTTCTAATGAATATTTTAGTTTTTTAGCATCAATAAGTTTTTTAAAATTTGCATCCTCCTGTATATTGTTTTTGTCAGTTTTTGTGCACGACAGCACGCACATACGATGGTCCGCCATAACTGTGCCAAGCGCTGCCGAGTATAGGTCTAAGGAACGCGACCTCGCAAATATATGATCAATACAACTTCTTGTGACTATTTTATTTCGTAATTCTATTCTAGTATAGTCTGTTATCGCGCTCATTAGACCACACTCGGCCATGCAGCTTAGGTAAAAATCACGTATGTTGTCTTCAGATTTTAGGTTAATATTCATGTCTCCGAGTAAATACAAATCAGTGTTTTTAAAAGTGACATTGCATAGTAGCTGTTTAAGTTCGGTTATAAACAAGTGCTTGCTTTCTTTAGGCGGCCTATACAATGCGAATATGTGTGCCGTGTAGCGATCGGGGGTTTTTAATATTCCAATTAATGACTCGCAGTGTTTTAGTTTTATATTAATGGGTTGGAAGTTGTGACAATTTTTTATATACATAAAGATGCCACCACCTTTTCGTTGTTCACGGAGCACACTATGCATTTCATAGCCGTTTATACAAAAGAGTTTGGTTATGTCACTACACATAGAAATACCTACTTCTGTTAGGATAAGTACATCTATATCTATTTGTGATTGGCTTATGAACTGCAATATCAGACTGAAGTTTTTAACTATGGATCTAATATTAAGGTGAACTATATTAAGAGTGAATGCATATTTAGGGAGATAATTTTTAAAATCATTTATATGTGGAGAATTAATGATTTCAATTATCTCTGAAGTGGCACCTGTGGCCAATCTATTATCGACTATTATTACTTTCCGCTACTTTTTTTTCTATGTCACCTGTATTCCGGATGATCACGGGTTTGTCTTTATCGTTCTTACGTAATAGAACTCTGCCACTTTGGAACCATATATACTTGTGGGAGTCCCTCAGTTTGAGCTTGGCTTGCCACAGTAGCGATTTATTTGCAGCGGAGATAGCACGACGTATTATCACTTTTGACTTAGCATGGACGGGGTCAGCACATGAAATGAGATCCTCTGCAACGATTATATCTTTTCTTGCTGCGCGTACCCATTGATCTACTAGTTCTTCTTGATTTAAGCTGATTTGTATTACGCCTTCTTTCCCATTTCTTCCTCTCAACCTTTTTACATCAGTAATATCCTTTGGCTCAGTATTTAGTTTCATTGCTATCTTGTTAGAGATTCTTTCAATTTATGCATTAACAGTTCGATTCGATAGAAAATGTTTTTTAAATTGCAAATCGACAATTTTATATGGGTGTCTAAACCTCGAATTTTTCTCACCAGATGGCGTTCGTGCCGGACCTATTAAACGACGTGTTATTCGAAACTCATTTCTTCTGTTGTAATACTCAGACGCAATAGATAAATCAAGTTGTAATAACTATATACGTAAGATGGCGTCGCATATTTTAATAATTTTGTTACATTTATTTTCATCAACACGATAAATCATATTATTTAAAAAAATATATGATTTTCGGATTTAAAACATTTCAACAGAACAACATCTGCTGGATCCTCTAGTAACTAGAGTCTAGTTTATTATAAATAATGAGTAAGCATTTGTTTGCCTTGCAAATATGCTCTATGAATTTTTAATATTAACTTTATTGTTGCAAGTTATGTGATTATCGTCAATAATATCGTCAGTAAGTAGATTTTGGCTGACATTATAAACTTGAAGAGACAGATTTAAGCTGGGAATAAGGTTATCGGATTTAATAAGTGATTTGATAACAACACGATGAAAAAAAAGGAAGATTTAATTATTTTTTTTTAATTATAATTATATAGGTACATTTTGACTCGATGACAACATGTCATTTTACATGTCACAACGAAGAATTAAATACAAACGAAGGAATAATCAAATTTGTATCAACTCGATAATATTTTAACTAATTTTTGAATAGTAATAATATCTCAACTCACACATATTTTAAACTATTATATATAACATATTGGTATAATATTTTTACAAAAACGCTCACCACGTATTGAGTACGTTTAAATCATAATCATAATAAAAATTATTAATCAGCATTTAAAAATGCATTGAAATATCTCACGATAAACATAAAAATCAATTGTACCCTCCGCGAAATAACAGTTTTTACAGTTTTATTTTATTTGTATAACAAATTTGTGCCTATTACATCACGCTCTATTTCGTTAATAACGTAGTGTTAACACAAAGAATAAATAAAAAGAACATAATTAGAGAGAGACACGAGATACACAGTCGGGTAACGACTAACAAATGTAGACAGCGGCTAATGCACGGTCATCCATTAGTGATGGGAAAGAAAACAGGCGTCGAATCGTTAAAACTAGCATTCTCTATTTATAGGGTTTCTTTTAATCCACAAGATCTTGGCGAAGTAGTGGAGACATTTAAAAGACCTGACTTAAATATCAGAGCTGAAGCGTTGTTCTTTGTTTGCGATGATTTTAGTTATGCTATGAAATATAATGTTGAATTGTGTGTAAATAAGTAATTACTTATATATTTTTTAAGTAAACGGTTTGAAAGAAATTCTTATTGTCTATAATGGATCAAAAAAAAATCGATTCGAATACGGACTCCCTTTTAGTGCCATAGTTAACTATTCTTTAGGGCTTAGAGTTTTTAAATTATGTCTAGTTATAATAATAATAAATGTTATGTAATAATAATGTTTACTTGTGCAAATCTGGGAAATCAGAACCATTTTTCAGTGACGCAGATCAGACCAAATTAATGTTTAATGTACACAAATATCAGTCTAGTTGAAAATTTGAACACTAAGTTAAAACTTTATACATGTATTTTAATAAAAAAACTAGAATAACTTTTATAACATACCTTTTATAATATACAGAATATGTTATCATTATTGTCTGACCAAAACCCGATTTTCTGCCTAAACAGAAACCATAAAAAAATAATCAGCTCTTCTTTTACTTCCAACCGAAATGGAAACCAAAACTTCGATCGGATACCACGTCTTAATGAGTCAATTTAATTATAAATTTAATTAATTGTATGTGTAGTAAATATTAAGTAGGGGTATATGTAATATTAGGTAATCGGATTATGATTATAAATGAAGGACCTCGTACAGGTCCGAAACTAGTCGGGCCATCCCGAAAAACGTATGTGAGTTAAGCCGGTACATTTATAATCATGTGTATAAACACTCACGAAACTTTTAATCGGATTATCGGCTGATACATTTCATTGTGTCTGGCCAAGACCAATACTTTCATTTCCGTAACGATATATGTATGTCAAAATAAGAATTTCGTTTAATTCTTATGTTACTTGCACTATTTAGTGGTATAAATATGTATCAGTTGATACTAAGTGTCCAAAGCCAAGGTAATTAAATTTATTTGTCTATTCTCAACGAACATTAATACGAACATGTACTAACTAGAATAAGTATCCATAGCCAAAACATTAAACTCTGTTTGTCTATTCTCAACTGACATCTGTGTGTTTTTATTAAAGTATAAATATCAATATCCGCTATAAGTGTCACACTTAGATCGTTGTTTATTACGGCTTCGAAGCTCGGTCTTACTTAGCGGTTATTGTGGCACGTGGTTTCGCGGCCATTCGTTACTTTTACGCTGAGATGGTTCAGGTCGCGTTCACCTTATCAATGGCTGTGTGCCCGTTGTGATGTCATTCTCCTTTGTTATAACGACTTCTACTTATATAGTTCTTGTTTTTTTACTTCTTTGTTTCTTAATTCTTTACGTTATCGCGTTTTTACTATTATTTCTTGCTATTTGGTGATTATGAATTTAGAAGCAGTTCAGGTGTTTCATATAAGAGTTGTAAGAGTGATTATATAATAATAATAACTATAAATATTAAGTTTCATCATCATCATCTTCAGTCTCTAGATCCACTGCTGGACATAGGTCTTCCCTAACTGGCACCAAGCCTTCCGGCACTGGGTCTTCTGAATCTAGCAGCTTCCCACTGTCTTCCTCAGGTCGTTAGACCATCTGGTAGGAGTAAGTACTCGTATTAATTTTAAGAGTTTATATTAACAGTGAAATGACACTTCTATCATTCCACTTTTGAAAACTATTGTTGATGATGATTAATTCAGTTAGTTATCAAAATTATCAGTCATATTTGATGTTTGTTGTGAATATCCACTAGCTAATGTATTTGGTAGTATTTTTATTGTATTATATAAAGCCAGTTAGTGCGGAGTAAAGCGAATAGGCGTACGTACATTACCGGCTTACACAGATGTATTGTTTATTCAGAGTGAATTTACATGTTGGATTAATGGATAGCCGAATTTAGTCCTTAACGTCTTGTTACTGTGTGATGTTTAGCATACACACGTCCAAATGAAGGCAGAGCTACATACATATGTAAATGTGTTTAGGTTTTATTTTTTATGCATCGTCTCGCCAGGTTTTTTAATGGGTAGCTAGAGAGCATTCAGTGTCATACATGGTTATGATTTCGTCTATTATCGTTAGGCGTGTAGGCACAGGATCAGGCTTTCTACTGGTTGCAAACCTGAGGTTATTAAGGATAGTTTTAACTTAAGAACTTTTGATATTATCACACTCGTATGTACTCCTAAGTTTGTCATGTCATTTACCACACTATGTCTTCACACTCGCCATACAAATTTGTATGGTTTTTCTATTTTTAGTCATTGTTTCTTCATGTCCAAACCGATTAACGATTCTTCTATTAATATTTAGCTACTCGTATATTTTATAGCTACTTAGCCACTCGTATATTTAGCCACTCGTATATTTAGCCACTCGTATATTTAGCTACTCGTATATTTAGCTACTCGTATATTTATTATAATTCATACACTGTTCTTCTCTAATTCCCAATTTTTCAAAGTAAGTGACATACAAAAGCGAAAACTACCAAATGTGGTTTGTCAAAACGAAGTGCAAGACCTTTATTAATATTCCTCGTTCCTTTTCTCAAAAAAATTCTTAAATATAATCTCTAATTGAACATTGCCCATGAGAAAAGTTTAGCTGGTACCATGAATAGATTTGCGCTGACCCGCTTAAGCGGATTGGCGGAACGGGTTCGCAGATATAGACGGAGTATACGCGTGATCCCACACAAGTTAATGTTTCTATGGCTTCCAAATGTATGAGGAAAATGTCTCATTATATATTATAATACAAATTATTTATGATTATCTCTTTTAGTTAAAACAGTATAAACACTTTTGATTCTCACGTTAAATTGTGCCTTTTTTGTATGGGCTTCATTTGCAATCATAGTAAGATGGAAACTAATTATATCGCGTTTTTCACATTCTGTAGAAATACTTAGACTTCTTTCAACTGGTACCATTTGATAACTGTTTTAATATAATGTTGTAGAACACGTGCAGTGTTCGCCATGACCAGTGAACACTTATTACTACGGTCAAGCAATTGTTATTAAAGTGATTTATGTTTCCATCTAAAGGGCCGTAGTTGTCTACACATACATACTAGAGTCATATACTAAACGTAGGACGCCGTCCAGCTCGGTGGAGTAATGAAATACGCAAAGTGGCTGGTAGTGACTAGATGTGAAGAGCTGAACATCGAGCTCAGTGCCGTGCTGTTGGAGAATCCTGTGGTTGACGAAATGGGTTGATAATAATGGTGAACATCTCATTCCACAGTAGTTGTAAAGAGTGTCCGACATCGAATAAAACATGTAGTAACTATTACTAACAGTTCCCAGAGTTACCTGTTTTAACTATAATAATGTAACTAATTACCTTATTCCTACTTTTTTGTTTGAGGTGGGTTTCAAATGTACTAACGGCATTATTAGCCACCGATGACTGCCCATTGTTTTTGTCTTCGAACAAATAAATATATACAATGCATTTATTATTTTCTCAGGATTTTTCTATTTATAACCTTCGTCGACTTGGCAAAGTTTCAAGAGAAGATGTACAGATAATACGTGTAGCTAGAATATATCGATGTTAGCTAAGATTTTTCTGTAAGACCGTTGAAAACAAAGGCAGAAGATTCATACTTTTTGACCTTGAGAATATTTAGGGAAAAATGGCCCGATATGTTCAAAGGTTTTAGCGTGTTTGTTTTTGTTCGTCGATTACCGAAAGCCATTGAGCCGTGCCGCCTAATTGTTTGTTCAGCGTGAAAGCCTTTCAGAACCAATTTGCTGTTACTTTTTATCGCGCTTTTATAGAAGCAACTATTTATTTTGACAATGTTACTGATCGGGAGAGCTTCAACAAGATGTTGAAAAATTTTCCTGCATATAAAAATCTCATATGCCTAAATGTGACTTGTTGTTAATACAATGTATTTGAGTGCAATGTGTATTCCGATATAGCTGGATTCAATTCGCTTTTTGCAACTAAGAAAGTATCCGTGTTTACTTGGCCAGTTTATTGGACAACTGCTTTCACGTCTCTTTGTCCAGCGGTAATAATCAGACCCCTATTATTAGCGTGTTAATGCACGGAATAGCTATATAGATTATTTATATGTAAATTTGCAATAAAAGTGTAATAACTTAGCGTTTTTACATTTTTACCGCATTTCTTTAGGATATGTTGGATTAAAAATCCTTATACATGTATAATTTAATTTAAAACATTTCGATGTCTGGGATAAATCCGTAGTAAGTTTGTTTCCGTTTATTTTTATAGCATTTCTGGAGAAGATCAAATCGTTGGCTTAAAGATAAAATTCAACGAATGAATTTTTTGGAAAAAATGACTTATTTATAATACCCAAATCATTTCAAGGAGAACGTGACTAATTGGAATTCTACAAACCAGCTTTTATTCCAGAAGTATACTGAATATTGTTAAAAATATAGAGTAAAAAGGACAGCATAGTAGGTACTGATTGTAAACATATAGGCTACGAATGCTACATAAAAACATGTTTGGCGCACAATAGTATACAGATTTCGTATTTGCACACGAGGTTTTCCTTATTATTAATTATTTAACAGCTTATTATTTATCATCACAGAATTACTCGCAGTGGGAGTCTTAGAAAAAAAATCCATTAAGTACATTTTAGTTAATAACTGCTCAAACAGTAATTATTTCTTGGAAACATTTATAAGGAAATAATATTAATTTCTCTTCCCTTTAGAAAGAACAAATCATGGTGAGGCATTATTTTTTGTTTCATAGGTACAAATATCTATGTTATCTTCTCGACAACGTAAAACATTCGACGATTTTTACATTTAAAATACTCATAGTATGAAAAAAACTAATACTTCCAAACATCACCACACAAGGTTCCAAAACCAGATTGAAATATAAAACGGACGATCTGCCTTTTTCTTTCTAAGAAGATTACTCCGAGCTTCTGGTGAATAAACAGGCGATCGTAAAAGTAGCGCTCATCAAGACGGAGCAAAAATAAAGTTTAGGTACATGTTGCGGCTGCTCCCCCGGCCCTCGTAATACAGCAGTGAACTTTTTGTGAAATAAATACGAGTAGCATTATTGAACACTCGCCATGACCGCACAGCTTTAGCAGCAGCAGCTTTATTACTTCCGGTTGCTTGGGAAACAGTTGACTATCGCGAATTTCTACCGAGAGCAAGGAAGGTCGTTGAGTGATGGTAATATTTGGGTAAAAGGAACTGACGACCTGAAGAAGATAGGATGCATTTGGATTTAAAAGCTTAGATATGGAGTAGAGTGGCGCCGATTAGATATGTATCTAGCAATGGACCGAAACCTGAGGGGTTATTTTGATTTTTCTATTAGACGGGTTATGTTTTTGATGTGAAGGAAGTCCAACAAACACTTCTAAAGATTATTAAAATGCTATCCCACATGATGATGTGGCCATCTATTGTATAAATTTATAACATACATTTAATGTATAGGTATAAATACTGAAAGCCAAAACATGAAGTATATAAATCTGAAACGTAATAATCGTAACAAACATTACGTAATTTAATGGAATGGTAAATTATGTTTTTCCATCCATTTCCAATAATGGAAGAACAGTAACAAATTTATTACGTGACCTTTACACGTCATGCTACTTTTCATTACACCCTTGATGGGCAAAGTCATTATATAATGGTGTTTTGATTGCTACGTGGCCCGATATAGTTCACCTTGTGCTTTTTAAGGAAACGTAGTCTCTACTCGCATATTCGCGATGGGCGCAGCGAGCACGGCCTTGGGCGGAATAGCGTCGATTATTGGAGAAGCACAAAGAGACCTGAGCCCACAATAGATGCTAACCTTTTGTTGGCGCCGGATAACTGACCTTCCTGTGATCGCTAAATCGACCCACAAAAGACTTTTATATACCACATCGAATATTGAAAACGCCCTATATACAAATTGAAGTGAGATCTAGAATATGTGCCTCATATCATCATCGGCTTGTGCGCCCACTGCAAGCTATATGCCTCCATTACAGGGGTTTCTCCCCATAATAAATACACTTGCATATGTGTATTTATTAATCATGTACTATATAATTACGACTTTGATGAATGTGGGCAAAAAGACTTCGTTGACGATACCGAAGGTGGTGAAACATATTTGTGTATACCTGCCACTATAGACAGTAAGCGTTACAATATATATGTACTGGCGCATATATTATGTAATGAAATGAATAAGGTCTCGCTTGCGATTGTCTACACAACTTGAAGAATGAACTCTTAGTTCAATAAAGTGAACATTTTACATTGTTAGCATTTAGACATTGACTTTTTGCCATTGGTAGTGTTACAACTGAGCATAGATCAGTAGGTTTCTTGCAGAACTTCTCAAGTCCACCCTATCCATAAACTTGAATAATTTTGTTACGTTTCGCATGAGCTTAAATCTTTATTCTGAGATGGGACTCGTGTCCAACAGTGGAACTAAAAAGAGTTGATGATGATGACTGAATGATTAGGTTTATGGCATAATGACGTTATGACGTTTTTGACTATTGAAAGATTATAGAATTTCGTTTATACTATGGTGGAGCCGAAATAGAGGCGAAAAGCCGGGACAGTGGCGGCAATGGAGGTGAAGATTATTGTGTTAGCACAAAGGCTGTAGATAGAGGGATCTAACACTTTCTGTGAATTGAGCAAGACAGAGTTATAATAATAAACTTTAACGCCCGAGTTCAAAATATACCTACAGTATAATATCATAGTAACAGAAGTTTAGTCATAATAGATATATTATTTCAACTTAGTAGCTACTCTGGATAGCTTCTAGAGTTCAGAAAATTTGAACATTAAGTTATGTAACAGAAACAAATTAAACTTTATGTATAACAACAAACTATGTAATACTTATATACTTCGCTGACAACATATACGAGTATTATGTAATGTGTATATCAATCATTATTCAAAATGTCTTTTTGTTCTACTAAACACCAAATCGAATTTATCCTCATTCATCATAGTATAACCAACAGCGTTGTCGATACTATGATTTATTAAGCCGTTAACGACTCGAATTGAATGCATTACTCGTATTCATGGCTCGTCCAATATTTTCTACCCGCGATATTTTGCGGCATTTAACGCTATGATGAGGTAATAATAATGATATGAGAATAACTTGCGTTATACACTACCCTAGAAGAGACTTGAGGGTTTGTAGGTTCAGTGGTTAATGAATTCGTTGAGCCGGGGTTGTAGGTTTCGTTCCCACCTGGGACAAATATAATATGTGTGACGCGCACGTGTGTGTGTCTCTGTGCGTAAAAATAAGCCTCTGTGTCAGTGTATGTATATTTATCTGTAAATAATATGTAATTTATCAGCCGTCTGATATTATACGTCTTCAGGGATTACAGTCGTGACGTTAGGTTCTGATTTTATTATAATACGTACTCTGCCTCATTAAGGTGGCCGTTGTGGAGACGTTCTAAGATATTTATTATTTTTAAATGAGTCTGGTTTTTTATCACCCAGTCTTAAAATTGCGGACTGCGTTCTTCGCGTAACATAACGACTATAATCCCCAAAGAAGTAGGCTAAGAAGTGTAGTACGCTCCCACGTTTCATCACTTACCTACGTTTACGTTCCACAACGGAATTGGTGGTGAGTCTATTGCCATGCATCGGGCACTAATCTGGACTCCGAGCCACTATCACCAAAAGATTTTTATGTATTTCGATTTATTCGAATGTATAAAGTCCTCTTAATCTAATATTCTTTACGCTATAAGGCTTATTAACTCATATATACTATAATAATATTATTTTCTTTATATATAGGACCCTAAGCTATGTTTTTATCTTCGTGTATAATTTTATCTTCATCTATAATTCATATAATAATACAAAAAGCGTGAACACACACTCTTTTTTCTATAACTGTGTTTGCTTATTTGACAATCATATTTCTCCTGCTTGCTTATTGTCTATTCTTGTTTAAAATGTATATATGTTTTAATATTTGTTACTTATGGTATCTGTAAATTAATTTTAAAAACACCTACGCAAAGGCCTTTGATACTTAAAGAAATCGTTTCATATGTCATCTTTTGAATATTTACTAACAAGAGTTATATACATCCAGTACACATATACATATGTATATGTAACTTTGTTTTAAACGAGCCATTTATTATTCCACTTTTAGAATATGGGTCTCCTCTCATATTGAAAGGGTTAAGGTCATAGTCCACCATACTGGCCAACTTCGGATTGGCTGACTTCACACACCTTAGAATATTTTTTTTTAATTCTAAGGTG